>JARHVA010003708.1:1327500-1457500 GCA_037957365.1 Torreya grandis
AGGAATATTTATCTTTATATGGAAAATTTACTCAAATATTTTCCCATTACTTCTTATTACTAAACTACTTCAAGGGACACCGTATTAACCTTCCTTACTACTTACTCATGTCCCTTGAATGATCCGTCTTTACCTTTCAATAAAAACCCTCATTTAACCTGATAACTAGGGGTTAATATTCTTCTTCAATAGAAAAGTGAAACTATTGAGGGGAATTAATATCACCTAGGTGAAAAAAATAAGGTCAAAATTTTTGGTTAGGTCTTATAAAATATATTAAAGACTAGGAGGAAGATCCATCTTCACCTTCTCCTATCTTATCTCCCCTCCTCTTCATTGATCTACCTATAAGAAGGGGAAAAGAAAGACATCTGACTCTCCCTCCTAGGATAATAAAAATGAGAAGGTAAGCATAAGTCTATAGGTCACCCAAATTATAAAATAAACCTAAATTTTAAATTTATGAGATGAAGGTGGTATAATTTAGGAGGCAAAGTGACAAAAGATAAATGTCAGAGCTCCCTAAATGAATCAAGTAGAAGCTATTGGAATTCCATGATAATATGTAGAACATGGGATGGTAATTGGTACCTCTATTGTAACAATTAAATATCATAAAATTGGATTCAAATAGGCTAAGGTAAGTTTGGGAAATCTTAATATAACTAAAGGTAATACACACATGTTAAAGGACACCCCTAGCAAAAGAGGCAATTAAATCATAACTATCACCCCATTGAATTCCCCTACAAACATTAAAAAGAAAGAGAAGACAAGACCTAAGAAGGATAAGGGGACCATCGAATATAAAATAATAATGGTGGAAGGCTCTAGTATCTAAACTAGAGGAAAATATAGTAGTATGAAGCAGAAAGCTAGAAGTAACAAGAAAGATTTAGCACCTTCTAGGAAAAAAATGGCTTCAATGTGCCCTCTAAAAAAATATAGTATGTGTCATAGTTTTATAGTCTTGTTTTGTTTTCTAGTCTTATCTTTTGTTGAAATAATACAAAAGTTTAGTGGTTAGTTGGCCTTCTTGGCCGGGTTTTATTTTGTTCCATTTTTCTTGATTGCACTTATTATTTAAACCTGTGGTTTCAGGTCCCTATGAAACTTGAAATTCACCTTATCAAGTAAAAAACATAATAAAATAAATCCATATATCCATACATAATCAATATCTAACTAATCCATAACTATTATTTAATCAAAATAGATACTTGTTTGTTAAGGATTAGGTAGGATGTAACACCCTCATCCCCTTAAATAAGTCATTGTCTCAATGAATTTATTAAAGATAATAATAATATGTCTAAAAATGAAATTTTTTTACCTAAACATATTAGGTAAAAAAATGAGGAAATAAACCTCTTAAATTAATCAAGATCTTCCCAAGTGGAACTATATTCATAATATTGGTCCCACTAGAACTTTCATTGATACATGTCTCTATTATGTAATCTACGATTGCGTGTTTTAAGTATTTAGATTAGTTATATTATTACTAATCCCAAATATAGAACCTATAATACATTAAAATCAAGTACATGTGATGAATTAGTCACATACTTTTCTAGATAAGACACATGAAAAGCATTAAGAATTTGTGTTATATTTAGTGGAAAAACAAGTTTATATGCAGCAATATTAGTCACTTCTAAAACTTCAAAAGGTCCTACATATATAGGTTATAGTTTGGCTGATTTTCCAAACTTTATAGAGCTCTTTTGTGCTTTAACCTATAGAAAAACCTTATATCCCACTAAGAATTGTATTATTGTTTATTTTATATAAACATATTTTTTTTTGGATTTAACTAACCTTTTCCTAATTATATTTTCATATTATTCCATTTTAACATGTATATCAGGTCTAAAAACCACTATATCCTCTAATTTGTCTTAACTAATTGGAATCCTACACCTGTCATATAAGGCTTCAAATGGATCCATTTTCAAGGTTGATTGAAATGAGTTGTTGTAGGCAAACTCAACTAGATAAAGTTATTACTCACATTTTAATTATTGATCCATGAAATATATTCTCAAAATTTTCTCCAAAACCTAATTAACCCTTTAAGTTTTCTCATATGTGTCTAAATGGTAGGTTGTGCTGAAGTTCAACTATGTGCCCAAATCTACATTAAGGGTTTACAAAAACCTTGAGGTCATATGAGGATTTATATCTTAGATAATTTTCTCTAGAAAACCCATTCAATCTATAAATTTATTTTTTAAAAATCACTATTATTGGTGCATCATAAGTTACATTTCCTGAGATGAAATGTGTAACCTTTGGTGAGTTTATCAACAACCACCAGAATCATATCATGATAATTTCTTGACATGGGAATCCTTTGGACAAAAATAACCTCAAGACTTAGTCTTAGAAAGTGTTTTTGATAGTATCCATTATATTTATCTACCTTTTTATGATTAAGGTCATTTTTAACCCTATTTTCCTTGCCTTTAATGTAGCTAATGTCAAAATCATAATCTAACAAAAACTATAATCAATGCCTCTTTTGAGCATTCACATTTGATTGAGTAAAGATAAAATTGATCCCTAAGTTTTATATCTATAGATTATATTTTTTTCCAAACAAATAATTACTCAAAACCTATAAGTCATGAAAAATTCCATCTAATTCCAAATCATGTGGAGCACAACTAGCCTCATCAGGCTTCGATTTACTTAACTCATATGATACTATAGACCATATTGCATTATTATTCCACCTAAACCATCCCTATAAGCATCAATTATCATAAGTAAATGACCATTTAGATATGGTATTCATATAAATGGTGCTAAAGTAAGCCTCTCTTTCAAGATTGTAAAAGCTTCTTCACACTTATCATTCCACACAAAACATTGTTCCTTCCATTGAAAAGAGGTGATGGATTATATTTTTTAGATAAATTTGGTAAAAATTTCTTATAGTACCCTAATAAACCCATAAAAATAGTACCTCATAAACATTTTTGGGTGTTGGACATTTCATAATGGCTTTAATCCTCACAGGATCTATAAAAATTACTTATGCTAAAATAATATGACATAGATATTATACCTTTTTCTTAAAGAAATAACACTTTGACAAATTTTAATAAAGATTATGCTTTTGTAAAAACTAAAAAACCATACATAAATTCTCAACATTCTCTTCACTCATGGAATATATTAGGAGTTGTCTATAAAAATAAGCATGAACTGGTCTAAGTAATCTCTGAATAAACTATTCATAAGGTTCATGTATACTATTGGAGAATTTTTTAACCCAAAAGGAATAACTATAAATTATTATTTCCTATATATTATCATGAATGTGGTTTTAATAATGTCTTTTGTATACAAGGGAAAACATAGCTGACTAAAAATCAATCGTAGCTCAAAGAAGATAAATCAAACTTACACTTCAACTTGTTAATACATTAAAAATTTAGGTTTATAATCGAGATGAATATATTATAACTAACCAAGGGGTAACTTGTAACAATAACATAACTAGAGAGGGTCCCAAATGCTCTAGTCAAGAAACACCATGCAATAACCCTAGCTAGGTCCTATGTTTTCATATTCACTAAGTACATGCAAAGTAAAGTAAAATATAATCTAATACACATGAAATATTATGGCATAAAGTGGAGGTAATAAACATAAAAATTAAACCTACATATAATAATTTTAGTTAATCTAATGTATAGGAAATATTAATGCCTTTGAGAGAAGTACAAATGTAAATCTATCTACTTTAATAAAGGATGAATACAGTTATGAACACTTACCTTTGAAGATGAACTCATTGAGCCTCAATCTATCCCTTGGCCAAGATTATTTTCAAGAGGTTTTTGTGGTATGTAAGGATATAAAATATAAGTCAACCCTAAGCTACACAACTTCTTTATGTATACAAAATACTTCTCCATAATATAATATTTGTATCTCCAAAATAAGTATTAGAACCCTAATAAATGTTACTCAATTAGAATCATGGATAATAAAATGTAAATTATAATATTCTTCTTCTTCTCTTATCTAAAAAATGGAGAAATGAATTTGTATATATAGATGAATCTAACCCTAAACCTTACAAAAGTTTATCTGACAATGTCAGCTCAATTTAAACTTTTATCATTAATTAATAAAATCAAGTTAGGTCCTAGTTTAGGTCATCTAAGGATGATCTATACCTATAACACGAAACTATTAATTTTAATTTATGGTTATCCCAAGGTAACATTGTTTGGTTAATATCAAAAAGGGTTTTGGGCTTTGGTAGGGGCTATGTAAGGTGATGAATTACTTGTAAGAGTGTGTAAGGGAGGTGCTAAATCTTAAGAAGTGTATAGAAGAGGTTTGCGTAGATTACAAGTGGTGGTATAAGGGATAATAATCTTGCAAAGCACCAATGGTCTACCTACCCTTTTCCCAATGCACCCTTTAAGGCATGCACTCAGAGATATTGAGACTCGATGGGTTCTTGTAAGAGAGAAATCATCATTAACTGATAAAGTGTGAAAATATTATTTATAGACATATGCCCCACTAAAATATCATCATGTGTCACTCAGGTGAGACATGGGATGGTTATTTAACAAAATAACCTAGCAACATATAATGCTCAAGCTAAATAAATTTTAGTATTTTAAATCATAAAAAAGGTGAGAGTAAGTAGCTGAAATGCAATAATTGAAAATAAAAGTAATGTATGCATACCTTGAATTACCTTTATCTTTGGATGGTTGTCTATTTTTTTAATATATTTAATCATGGAGGTCATAGAAACTACTTTAGACAAACCCAAGGATACAAAACTAAAGATAAAAAACAAACAAATGCATGAAATCTAAGATAATTGAATGGTGTAGGCATGACGTACTTATAAATTTGGTAAGCTAGGGTTATAAATGCTAAATTAAGCCCAAATGATCAAGTCAAATTTTTAGATTAAATTAGGTAACCAAAAATCCAAGGCTACTCAAACAAGTAAACCTTAAGTAATAAGGGCAAACAAACCAATTCAAATTAAGGATACAAGTAAAAATGGTAATCAAACATTAATGTGAAATTAGTAACAATCCTTACTTAAACAACAATGGGTAAGAAATGGTAAAACAACATTGATGAGTGAGTAGTAATAATCCATACTCAATCATCAATGTAAAAAGTAAACAAAATGGATAACAACATTGGTGAGTGATAAGTAACAATCCAACCTCACTCAATAATTAAAAAAGGTACTAAAAGTAGAAATGGATGTAGTTGTCTAGAAAAAGGAAGTACAATAAAAATATAGAAATCAAAGAAGTTGAATAAAAAAAGATTTAAATAAAGGAAAATTTTAAAATAAACCAAGGCAATTCTATAAATGTAAAGAATATAATCCATAGTAACTCAAGTATAATATTTTATTTGAAGGATAGATAAAACTAAAACAAAGTAGTGTTATCATGTTTTAAGATTTGAAGAATAAGGAATATAAAAGGGTAAAATATATTTATAATTGAACATTCCTATAAATATGGGAAATGAAATGGGTGTTGGGGTAAATGAAGGAAATATCAAGGTAGAGAAACTATTTATTGAAGTCAAGACACTTTGAATTAAGTTTGTCAAACAAGAGGAATTTTGACATTAAGGAATCTTAAGAACCTTTCCTAGCCACATAAATATTGGGTCATCAAATGAAGTATGAATATCATCCCATGAAATATATATTCATAGAAAATAAAATGCACCTATCTTCTCATAATGTGATCCCCATTCTTCAGGACTCCTTAAAGAGTCATCAGTTTACTATAAAGATTACACACTTGCATGATAAAAAATGTAGCACTAATAGATTATTCTGAATTCTCCTATACTAATATACTAGCCTACCATACCCTAGTGGACCTTGGATTTATCATGAATCCAACTATGGAATTTGAGATTCAATTGGAGATAAGAAATGTTCTTTGAATCATGTCTTTTGGATTATGACTTTTGACTTTGTATGTTTCCTTTTGATTTTTTTTTTTGTTTTAAATTATTTGGCTTTTAAATTTTGATGGCCTTTTCTATTCCTCCTCCATACAAATTTAGATAACCAAACATGGGTGCTAAAAATGAATATCATCTAAAAACTTTGGACTTAGTTGCTAAGAAAGAGAACTTATAGAGTATTTTGTCTAAGAGTTGTTTATTCATTTAAAATAAAAGTGATATCTAGACTTTGACCTTGTTTTATCCAATGTGGAATGAAAAAAATTAAATAGATAGGAATGAACATTAAATAATTTGAATTACTTCAATCATAAAAAACGTGACAAAGGTAAAAAGGGATAGAATGATAGGTAAGTTCTAATCATAATACTGTTGTAAGTGTAGGGAAACATGCTAACATAGTTTATTGTGTAAATTTTATCTATAAAAGAAATAAATACTAAATCTAAGAATATGGGATCATAAATTCATAACCATTTATTAACATTCTAGAAAAGGAACACTTGGTTTAACAAAGGTGTTTCAAAATAAAATGGTGATTTTATGAGGAGAGCCTAGTCCTATCCATGGTATTACACTAAAAATCATAAAAGAGAAACCCAAGAGGGTGAAATAAATGGAAACAAATGGCATTTGTGAGGAGGCCTTGGTATTATCCATGGTCTTACATTGAAACTCACAAAAGATAAATTCAAAAGAATGAACAAAGCATGCAAAAATAAAATGGAAAAATGGTATTTTTGAGGAGGGCCTGGTCCTATCCATGGTCTTAGATTATAACTCAAATATTATAAATAAAAGAGGGCTTAAAAATCATTTGAAAATAACAAATCAATAAAATCAAAATGAATTCATGAGCAATATCGAGTCCTATCCATGGTATTATAATGCAACTCATGAGAAAAAGAAACCAAAGGACCAAGAGAAGGAACTAAGTTTTTTGTAAGAAGATACTATTGTAGAGGGTGAGACACATGTATAAATACTATAAATCATGTTATTAGGATATAATATAAACATATGATGAGAAGATAAATATGTAAGGAAAACATGTCTTCAAAAAATGTGTATTTGTGGGCTCTTTGAAAACATGGCATTCATTTCTTCAGAGGCAATAAGCGATCGGACCAAGAGTATCTTTCACTAAATAAAGGCCCCACTATTTTTGGGTGTATTTTTCTTCTTTATCATGGGTATAGTATAATTTAAGGACTAGATCACCAGCTTTTAAAGTGAAGACTTTAACCTTTTTGTTATGTAATGATTAAAGAGAAAATAATAAAATTTGAATGTAAATACTAACTAATTGGTCATTATTAAATGTTGTTATGTTATAATAAATTTTGAAATTAATGTGATAGATATTTGGTTGTAAGAAGGAAATAGAAAGTAATTTATGGATAGTTTTAGTTAGTCTAGGATGAAATGGATCTATATTGGTAAAGATATTGGCTTGGTATTAGGGCCTAACCCCTCACTTCATAATCTTGTAGTGATAAGAGTGTCAGGTACTTTGCCAATATATACCATTAACCACGTGTTTATACTTGGTTGAAAAACCAAGTCATCTTCCCCCTTGGTGATGAAATCCAAATAGGTATACTTTGTGAATAAAATGTTTAATTTTTCTTAATGTAAAGTGATATGGAAGTGTGTGCAAAAGAGAAAACTAGTGTGATTAAATTGGTAAATTAAAAAACCACATAATTAGTCTATGTTTGTTACTCTAATAATGCAAGCAATTGAAATGAAAGTGAAATAATTTCTATAAAATAGGTTAATTCCTTTGACTCTGAAGAGTACAAAGTCAATTTAGGTGAAATTATATCAAAAAAATATAGAATAGAGTTGACAGTGTCACTACTATTCTATAAAATCAAGATCTGTAAGAACACAGTCAAACAAGTTTATTATGTTTTGTAGAGATAAGATAGGCTACATAACTATGTCGATCTAGTTGACCTAGTTTGTTATAGGGTTGTAGTTTTATATACTAAAAACTTATGAAAAATAATACTATAAATGAAAAATAAAAATGATAAATAAGGTAAGAATTAAACCTACTAGTTTTTTAATATAATCAGTTTAAAAAATTTATGTTGTGTTGCTCAAGTGATTATTTTTTAATATCTTATGAATAAAATCAAATAGGTCGATACAATATGTAAAACTTATATGTTGAAAAAGAATATATGAATGGAGTCAACTAAATAAACTATGTTTGCAAAACTATATGCTAAAAAAGAATATAAAAATAGAATCAATTAGCTTGACTACATATGCAAACCTGTATGTTGAAAAAGAATCTATGAACAAAATTGACTAGATTTACTATGTATGCAATCCTGTAATCAAATAAGAAGATTATGTTTAAATGATTTATCTATCCACTTGTATTTGGAGAAGACCTACACGAACAAGATAGAGTTGTTTTAGAGTGACTATGTCTTAAAAATGCACACAAAATTTTAGAATGTATCAACAAGTTTGATATAGTATTGAAAAATAAAAATATATACTATAATAATAAAATTAACATGTGAAATAAAACCCTAAAGGGTTTGATTCACTCTGGTTTGACTAAAATGTATACAAATAAAAATATAACTAATATAAACATCAATCATAGCTCAAAGAAGATAAATCACACTTACACTTTCTCTTGTTGATACATTTAGACATTTAGGCTCATGATCAAGATAGATTCGTTAGAAGTAACCAAGGGCTCCTTTATCATAATAACATCACTAGAGAGGGTTCCAAAGCCTCTAGTCAAGCAACACCATGTAATAACCCTAGCTAGGTCCTATGTTTTCATATTCATTAAGTAATTTCAAAGTAAAGTAAAATTTATTCTATCACTCATCAAATCTTGTGGAAAAAAGTGGAGGTAATAAACAAAAAAAGTAAACATGAATATAATATCTATACTAAATATAATGCATAGTAAATCTTATTGCATAGGAGAGAAGTACAAATGCAAATATATCTACTTTAACAATGGAGGAATAAAGTTAGGAATACTTACCTTTGAATACAAACCTATCAAACCTTAATCTTTTCCTTGGCCAAGATGCTTTGAAAGAGGTTGTTTTGGTATGTAAGGATAACAAATATAAGTCAAAGCTAAGATACACAACTTCTATATCCATCCAAAAGACTTCTCCACAAGACAAGATCCATATCTCCAAAATAATTATTATAACCCTAAGTAATGTTCCTCAAGTAGAATGGTGGATAAACAAATGTGCAATATAATATTCTTCTTCTTCTCTTCTCTCATTAATGGTAAAATTAATGTTTATATATATCTAAATCTGACCCTAAACATTTTTGAAATTTTAGCTAACACAATCAAAGCAATTCAACCTTGTATCATTAATTAATAAAATCAATTTAAGTCCTAGCTAAGTTATCCAAGGCTGACCTAGACGTATAACGTGTAACTATTAATTTGAATAAAGGGTCATCCTAGGCTATCATTATTTTATAAATATTAAAAAGGGTATTTAGTTTAGGTAGGGCCTTATAAAGGTAGTTAATTAATTTGATGAGTGTGTAAGGGAGTGTCAAAGATTAAGGAAGTGTATAAGAGAGTTTTGTGTATATTAAAAGTGGTGGTATATGGGACAATAATCTTGAAAATAAATAATGATCTACCCACCCATTTCTAGGTGTACCCTTTAAGGCATGTATTCAAAGAGATTGAGATTTGATGGGTTCCTATCATCATTAATTGATAATGTTTGAAGATATTATGTGTATAAATCTTTCTCCTTTATTATAAAATAATTATATTTTACATTAATTTAAATATTATAAAAAAAACTATTGGACTTCAAAAGTTATCAAAAATATCATCAATACATGGTAAAGGATACATGTTCTTAATGGTTGCCTTATTCGACATATTGTAGTCTATTCATAGGTGAAGATTCCCATCTTCCTTATTCATGAATACCACTGGTGCACCCCATTGTAAAACACTTGGTTGTATTGACCCTCTAGCTAAAATATATTGAAGTTGGGCTTTTAACTCGATTAACTGTATCATTGTCATCATGTAGGGAGACTTGGATTGAGGCTTAGATCCTATAATATTATCAATTGAAAAAATTATTCCCTTTGAGGGTTTAATATAGGTATTTATTATGTAAATACATCTTGAAATTCTTTAAAAAAAGGATTGTATTATAAGGTAGGCTCTTTAGTTTCTTTAATTTCATAAACCTTAACCAAGAATACCTGACATATTTTTTTTGTTAAGCCTTCAAATGGATAGCTGAAATTTTCCTTAATTTTAGTTTTTTATTTTCACTTTGAATTTAGGTTTTTTTTCCTAAATCATTTAAGCACCCAAAACTATTTAATAATCATTCTTTGATTTGTTCTTCCATATCCAATTCAATCCTAAGACCACATCATATGACCCTAGAGAAGTTGTAAATAAATTCAAGACCATGGTGAACTTAGGTAAATTCACCTCTACCTCTATAAGGCATTTTCCTAATTTTACCTTAGATTCTTTCTCATACTAAATTTTACAAGAATTTACCATGAAACTAGATTTCTTAGGTAAATTTTTTAACATGATGGGAGAATTAATATATTTATTGACTCATATATCTATCAAAATAGAAATAGAATGCCCAAAAAAGTACTTATCACTTCGATGGGAGAGGCTTGGAACTCATCTTGGTGATTATTAATGGCTACATGAATTATTTTTTGTAAGGTTCCCTACTATTATTAAAATTTAGAAGGATTCTTAAACTTTATTCATGTCTTCCATTAAGGATAATCCTTTGCATAGTGGTCACTTCCACTTGTAAAACATACTCCAAGCAGCCCCTTAATTTTATCTTAATTACCTCATTTAAACCATTGTTTTAATTCATTTCTATGTTTATTGTTCCCAAAAAAAATTCTAAACCTTGTATTTTTATTTCTAAATATGTTATTTAAATTCCTAGTGGATTTCCAATTATTCTTTTTAAAGGAAGATTTTGGGCCACTGAAATTTTTCTAATACATATATTTGACCTCAAAAAGTGATTTGAGATTTTGTTCTTGATTAATAGCCTTTAAAAAAATTGATCAATTGTTTTAGCTCCATAAACATCCAATTTTCACGTAATTTGTGGCCTCAAACCCATGATGAATTTCTAAACCTAAAATTGTTCATCCTTCTGATACTAGGAAGCATACTGCAATATATTGCTAAATTGTTCCCAATATTCTATTACATAAATATATCCTTGATTTAAGTTTTTAAAATCAATAATTTTTATTAAATTACAAATATGTTAGCCACTGATCCCTAAAAATGATACAAACTTCTCTCAAGTGGTAGTGGTGGAGTCAAGTACCATTTCTAATTTCTTATTAGCCCACTAGGTTTTTACTTCACCAACAAGCTGTTAAGTTCCACAAAATTATTTGGTTCCATATGAGTAATTTAAAATATATTAATATTTTTTCATATTATTGAGATAATATTTATCTCCATCACCCAAAACTATTCCATCTAACTTCAATGGATTCACTTTTTCATATCTCATGCAAGTTTTGCATCCACTTTCACTTTTGAATATTGTTGAGATTCTACATTATCATCATATTTATGCACTTAATAATCAGATTATTTATTCTTAGGTTATTATTCCTCATCATCCCCATGCACTTCCTATTCTATGGTAGCTACTCTATCTTGATTTTATGTTAGGTATGTGATGATTTAATCGATCTTTACAACTTGCTTAGTTACTAACTGATTAGGATCTAGTTTATGATCCTAATTTAAAGTTTATTTATAAAAATATTTTCCATGTGCCATATTATCCTACTAAAATATTAGAGATAGTTTAACATAAATAGACTCATTATGTCTATTCATTTAAACTTACACTTTGATACAAAGATGTTAAGACTCAAATTGCATAAGAGACCTAATATTGCCTAGCTTTTTTAAAAAAATTAAATATTTTCTATTTGAATGAATAATAATAAATGTACTTAAAATATTTTCATGTAATTAAAACTATAATTTTATTATATTCAATTCATTTATTCACATAATGTAGTGGTTTACACTAGAAATCACATATGTATGGTAGGCAAAATATCTCCACCATATAATGCTTATATCAAGTAAACTTTTGTTAACCATAAATGTGTATCAATGATGTATATATAGCAATTTCATCCATCATAATATGTATAAATTATTCAAATGTAATTATTTACATTATCCATCTTAAAAATATAATTTGAAATAATAAAATATCCATAATTATTAAGCACAACCACTATTTATATGATATAAGGAATAATTATTTACATGGCAACCCTTGTTGAATTTTTTCAAGTTATTAAAATAAATTATTAATAAAAAAATGCCATAGTATAGTAGAGATTCAATTAAATATCTCTGTAGACAAATTACTATCCATGATGAGGTCTCATAAAATAGTTTGAATCCAATTATAGAAAGGGAGAGCATCATCTTGCCACTTTTCCTCCAACCACATACCTATAGTCCCCCACACACCTTCCCAATGGGAGTGTCTATTCCCTTCATGATGGGGTAGATAAGGATGATGCAAGTGATCATAATTAACTAAGAATCATGTAAATATGTACAATCACTATTATATACACCTAATTTTGGCCACCTCCATGCCTAATAAAGCATTCAATTTAATTTCTAGGAAATGATGTATTTTAAACTTAGAAATCACATGAATTTCCAAAATTCATCCATTTAAGGTATTTAATTAACCAAAAACATGATAAGGATAGCTTAAATGGTGTATTACCCTATATACATCACTAACCTAGTTTGGTTCTAACCTTAGTCAAACTATGACCTAGTAATTTAGCACTTTTGGCATGTTAATCTATTAATTCATGGAATTCAAATCAATTTAAAAAAATCTAAAATTAACTAATCAATATTAGTTATATTTCAAATCCTAATTAACTTTCCTAAACAAAAAATCCAAATAAAAATAGTAATTTCATTTACTAAAAAGGAATTTGTGCCAAAAATGAAATCAAATAGTCAAATGAGCTAATAAATTAATTTGTTATCTCCTAAAAATTCAAAAATATGACTCACATATCAAAAATATATAAATTTATTTATCATGCCTCACAAATATAATAAATAAAGGTGTCAAGATTTCATGAGTGCCTTTAATCCTACTAGAATTATACTAACCTAACCAAGGTTAATTTTGACTCAACCCAAGTTATAATTTAACCTAACCCACCCATGGTTATATTTAGTTCTCTAAGATATAAATATAAGTTCCCACACAATTTATTAAATAATATTTTGTGTGTAAGGATATTTTTTAATAATACCTTCTTGAAGTCCTTAAGATTAAAATTATTATGCCAAAATTGTGCCAAACTTCAACACCAAGACACAAGTGACATTAGAGAGATTATACCTACATGGATGAGAATTTATAAGAGACTAAAATATTCATAAGCTAAGCATGAAAATTATTATTCCAATAAGTAAGCACCATGTTTGACAAGGGAGGTAAGAATTTGTACTGTCTTCATTTTTTTTGGTGTTTTTAATTATTGTGTTATGCTCCCCCTTAGTGTTTAGGAAAGAGGGTTTAGTTTTAGACAATTTTCAATCTTATGTTTTCTTATTTTTAACTAAAAAGAGACTAATATACATGTTTTTTTTCCTCTTTGAAGTTCTAAGTTACATAAATGGTATGGCTGGTGTGACCGTGACTTGGGTTTGCCTACTAATTCACCATGTGCATCAATTAGAAGAGACAAACCATCTAGAAAACTTTGTTTTTACTAATTAATTAAACTAATTTACAACTATTCTAGATGATGTTTCTACACCTCTAGTGGAAGACACTTTAGAGGTGAATATTGGCACTTTATAAGACCCAAAGTGGATTAAACTAGGCATGTCCCTCACTGAGAAGGAAAATGAAATTTTTACAACTCTTTTGAGAGAATTTGTTGACATATTTTCATGGGAATACTTATGCATGCCATGTTTGGATCCTACCTTGGTTGTATACCACCTCATTATACATCCTAATGCCAATCCTATTAAGTAAAAGTTACATAAGATGCATCCTCATATTGTTGTGTTAGTAAAGAAATAGCTATAAAAAATCTTAGAGGCAAAATGAATCATGATAATTGAATATTTATATTGGATTTAAAACATTTTTATAAAAATTAAAAATACATAAGGGGTCTAAATTTTCACTAATTTTAGAAACATCAACAAATCTTGCCAAAAAGATGACTTTCCTCTACCTAATATTGACATGATAGTCGACTCAACAATTGGTTATAAAATTATCTCGATAATTTATGGAGTTTAAAGGTATAATTAGATTAGGATAGCACCAAAATATAAACATAATATGGCATTCACCACTCAATGGGGAATGTTTTATTGTTAGGTAATGTTGTTTGGGCTTAAGAATGCTAGAGCCACTTACCAAACATATATGATAGTGATTTTTTGTGACATGATGCATGAAATTATTAAGTTTTATTGATGATATTTTTGGGAAATCAAAGATCATGGTGATCACCCAACCATGATATGAAGAATATTTGAGAGACTTTATGAGTGAAATGTCAAGCTTAATCTGAAGAAATGTGTATTTTGCATTACTTCTAGAAAATGGTTAGGTTTCATTAACTCTCTTAGGGGTATTGAAGTTGACCCATCTAAATTATATGTAATTATAGAAATTATACCACCATATACATTGAAATAACTCCATAATTTATATGGTAAGCTTCAATTTATTAGGAGATTCATCTCACAATTAGCCAACAAATGCCATTTATTTATGCACTTGCTAAATAAATATGTTGCATTCTCCTAGAATGAAGAGTGTCAAAAAGCATCGATCAACTCAAAGAATATCTTACCAACTCACCTATTTTGTTTCCATCAATTAAAAACAATTCATTACTTCTTTACCTATAAATAATGGAGAATGCCCTGGGGGAAATTTTTTCATAACATAACAAATAGGGAAAGGATCATGATGTATATTATCTGAGCTAAACATTGGTTGTTCATGAACATAACTTTATGTCAATTGAAAAAAATTATCTAGATATGGTGTTTTAAACCCAAAAACTATGTCATTATATGCTAAAAAACATGACCATTATTATTGCCATAGTAGATCCACTCAAGTATCTACTTTCCAAATTAGATTTATAAGGTTGTATGACAAAATGGATAATGTTCTTAAGGGAGCTTGAAATTGAATATGTTAATCAGAAAGCCATTAAGGGGCAAGTACTCATAGATCAACTTGTTTAAGATCATATTTAAGGTAATCAACCTCTCACATTTATATTTCTAAATGAGACCATTATTACTATTGAAGAAGTAGATGTAAATCATGAGGCTGAATAATTAAACATGTACTTTGATGGATCATTCATAACTTGTAGTTCAGGGGTTAGAATATTGTTTGTTATGCCATAAGGGGATCTCATTCCTAATTCTTTTCATATTGGATTTCCTTATACTAATGGAATGCCCAAGTATGAAGCACTCACTATAGTGCTTCATCAAATAGTATAGTTGAATATTCAACATTTATTGGTACATGGTCATTCCTATTTAATCATCAATTAGGCCATAGATCAGTATCAAATAAAGGATTAGAAGTTGATACCTTATAATTCAATGGTTTATATTATCAAATCATAGATTTCTAACATCTAATTAAAAATAATACCTCAGACCAATAACAGAACAATGGATTATATGGCTACTATTGGTTTCATGATCCAAATCATTGATAAAACTAGGGATTATCAATTTTTTGTTGAACATCTCTTAGCATCTACACATGAAAAATCAACTATCGATATGGTTTGTCACATTATTGGTCCCATGTCTCCCTGTTACTTTGATATATATGCCTATCTTCAAGACCAAACCATGTCTATCAATTTATAATGTAAAAACAAAAAGGCTTCACACATAAAGACTCTTGTTATACCCTACTTAGACCAACCTTGTATTGTAAAAGATATGGTGGAACTCTGATTCATTATTTACCTTTGATAGAATATAGAATAGAATTGAGGGAACTCCATGAAAGCGTGTGTGGATCACATACCAAATCATGAAAATTGACTTATAATTTCAACATGAGATATAAATTCATAAAAAAATTTAGGATGGGCCATCTTCTTTGTTCAATTTATTTCTAGACCACCTTGGTTTTCTTCCTCCCATTTCTAAGAGAAATACATCGGCCTAAGGTTTGCATAAACTATGTAGGTAGAACTTGGATACATGGGGTATATTAGGTTAGCTTAGTTTCACCTTCCTTTCTTTCATAACCACTTCTTTGCCTTAAGTATCCTGAGACCCCTAACTATTTCATGAGTAATAACTTGTCATTTAGTTTCTCCATCCTTCTTGGCTTTCATTCGTACACTCTCATCATTTTGTGATTTGATATATTTAACATTATTTATTTGACTTTGATACACATATTATCATTTGGATTCATCTTAATATCTCATCATTTTGTGAGTACTCTCTATTTATACACTCTCACCATTTTACAAGTTCATTCTCCTTCCAAGACATAGATGTAGTTAACATTATGCATCATTATTGAAATTCATTTGTGGATACTCATCTCTTGAATTTTAGTGTGGTTTTAACCTAAAACATACTCTCATGCTTGTGTGATTTTTTTGTGTTGTCATTTTCATGATGGTTAAACATCATCCCCTATTCTCCCACACACTCACCATTTTGTGAGACCAATCCTATTTTCCTCTACACATTTATCATGTTTTCTTATCATCCATTTTATTTATCACATATCTTGGGAGAACTACATTTGGCCTAAAGTTCACATTAAATCTTGTGTCTATAGAACTATGTAGGAAGTGTCCACTTACCTAGTGCATCTAGAGTCATCTTGGCTACCCCTTTTTTTTCATTTATCCCCCCCCCCTATGTTTTTTGTTGTCTCATTTTTTTATTGTCCCCTCTAACCTAGGGGCAATTTTTATTTGTCTTGTTTATATTGTTCTTTCCATATAGCCTAAGGGTAGCTTTGTGCAAATTATTATTGTGTTATGATACTTGTGTTGTTGCTACCTATCTTAGGGGTCACTTTGTCACCAAGAGTAACACCTTTATTACACATACACGTACACAATTTTTTTTTTATTTGCACTAATATTGTGATTAACCATTATTTTTGTCTTGTCATTTGTTTATTCCTATGTGTTTAGAGTAGTTTGATTACTAAATTTTCCTTTACTTTGGATTATTAAGTTTTTTTAAATTATTTGTTCACTTTATTTCTTTCTATTATTTGTTATTATTGGTGTTTTGTTGTGTTCATGTTTGTTTTGTCTTTTTGTTTGTTTATTTGTTTTTTAATTCTTGATTACCTTAAAAATATTACATTTTTTTAAACTTAAGTCTTGATTACTCATATCTTGTACTTCACTTGTGAACTTTTGTATTTAGTCTTATACTTTATTTATTTGTTATATTTACACTTAGGATTTGGTTATTCATATCTTATTCTCAGGTTGTTTATCATTACATTTAAATTAATTCTTCCATGCTTATGATATGAATTTTCATTTTAGTTATTCATAACTATCATGCATAATATCAAAATCTAATGAAAAATTATGCTCATGAAGTCTTATAATAATGGAAACATCTCTCTAATGGTCACACACCATCCATAAACCCTCATCCATGCCTCAATTCATGAGTAATCAATAAGTTTAACAAATGATTTATTATATGTTTATATAAATGAGCATCTCTGCATAAGCATCCATATAATTCATACAACATACTAAGATGATAATTTCCAAATAACGTCTCTTAACATTAACCCAACATTTTTGGGACTCCTTTTGAGCCCTATTTCACAACATAATTTTTCTCACCCTATATCCTATGTTTGTTTGAATGTGTATCTTTAAACTCACATTTAGGTGAGAAATGTGTTGTTATCCTTTTCGAGCACCATATTTTTGGGCCTTATTCTGAGACCCATTAAACAACACAATTTCTCAGCTTATATCCCATGTTTATTCAAATGTGAATCTTCAAACTCACATTTAGGCTAAAAATGTGTTGTTATCCTTTTTCAACACCATCATTTTGGGCCTCCTTATGATACCTATTTCACAACATGATTTTCTCATCCTATATCATGTGTTTATTCAAATTCACATCTTCAAACTCACATTTAAGATAGAAATGTGTTGTTATCCTTTGATAGCACCATATTTTTGGGCCTCCATTTGAGACCCAATTCACAACATGATTTATTATCCTATATTTGTTTAAATGTGCATCTTTAAACTCACATTTAGGATAGAAATGTGTTTTTATCCTTTGCTAGCATGATATTTTTGGACCTCCCTCTAAGACCCATTTCACAACATGATTTTTCAACCTATATCTCATGTTTATTAAATTTTGCATCTTTAAAATCATATTTAGGCTAAAAATGTGTTGTTATCCTTTGCTAATGTATGTGTTTTTGATTATAACTACTTTTAGGAAAATCAATATGTTTCCCTTTTAATACCTGGTTATAACTACCTTTGGGAAAATTGATTTTTCTTATTTTTCCTTTCTTGATTACAACCACCTTTTGGAAAAACAATGTTTTCAATTTGGTTACTAATTATAACTACCTTTGGTGAAATTAGTAACCCTATTAGGGCATCTATCCATGCCACTACTTATAACTACCTTTGGGAGAACTAATGTCAAACCCTTCATTACTAATTATAAGCATCTTTGGGAAAATCAATGACTTTACCCATATTACTATTTATAACTATATTTGTGAAATGTAGTAATCCCACACCCATTCCCTTATAACTCATGTCATATTAATTTTGAAAGAATGTTTAATGATTCTAGTTTTTTTCTTCACTCCCTTGAGGGGAAATAAAAGGCTTACTAATTATTCTTTGGGGCATTAACCATTTAGATTAATGGCTTCTTCATTATTTGAAAATAAATTATTGTGTTTATGTCTTGTAATGCCTTTTCAAGTAGGGGAATACTATAAGCACCAAATTTTGGCCACCTTCATGCCTAAATTGGCATTCAATTCAATTTCTAACAAATGACATATTTTAAGCCTAAAAATCACTTGAATTACCCAAATTTTTCTATTTAGTGTATTTAATTTACTATAAATTTTATGAGGATAGCTTAAATGGTGTATTACCCCATATACATAACTAACCTAGTTTAATTATAGCCTTAGTCAAATTATGGCCTAGTAATTTGGCACTTTTGGCATGTTAATCTATTAATTCATGGCATTCAAATCAATTGCAAAAAAGTACTAAGAAAGAATAATTATATTTCAAATCCTAATTAACTTGCCTAAACACAAAATCCAAATCAAATTAGTGAATTTTATTTACTAAAAAGAAATTTGTGCCAAAAATGAAGTCAAAGAGTCAAATAAGATAATAAAGTAATTTTTTATCTCATAAATATTTAAAAATATGGCTCACATCTCAAAAATATCTAATTTGAGTTGTCATGCCTCACAAATAGGTATCAAGATTACATGAGTCCCTTTAACCATCCTAAACTTGGATTGACCTAACCAAGGTTAATTTTTACTTAGCCTAAGTTAGAATTCAACCTAGCCTACTCATGGTTAGATTTAGTTCTCTAAGATATAAATACAAGTGCCCACACTATTGATTGAATAATATTTTATGTGTAAGGTTATTCTACAGGACTACCTTCTTAAATAATTTAAGAGTAAATTTATTATGCCAAAATTGTGCCAAACTTTAACACCAAGTTACAAGTGACATTAGAAATATTTTATCTCCATGTATGAGCATTAATAAGTGACTAAAATCATCATAATATAAGCATGAGCATTCTTATGCCAACAAGTAAGCACCATGTGTGACAAAGGATGTAAGAATTTATATTGTATTCATCTCTTTTTATACTTTTTATTATTGTTTTATGCTCCCCTTAGTGTTTAGGTAAGAGTTTTTAGTATTAATGCATTTTTTTTATTATGTTTTGTTATTTTTAACTAACAAGAGACTAATCTACATGTTTTTTTCCTCTTCTAACTCCCAAGCTAACATATTACATGCAACCTAGCCACACAAACTCTAGGTACACTCCCCTAACTTATTTGACCACTAAAAATCACATAAACTAGAAGGTATTATAGACTTACAAAGTATAAAAGTATAACATTACTTTGGCCAAATCATTTCTATAATTTTATCATATTTAATCAATATGGGTCAAGTTCACTTTTTCATACTCTTTGTTATAATATAAATTCACCAAAAATTAACTTTTTTAACTAGTGATAGTGTATAGAAATGGATTCCCTATCCATCAATCATAACTTATTAAAATAATGGATAACTAATCATATGAATATAATAATCCACAAAAAAGCATACATATATCAAAAGAATCTAAACTATCATAGGAAATATATATCTAATATAATTTGCACAATAGTATAAATAATTTAACATGGTACAACATGATTTTTCTCATGAAATATCATCATTAGACAAATTAAAATTCATATAAACAACCAAAGGTGTAAATATTGTATTATTTATTACTTAATTACACATATATCAAAAAGGGTGTTACTTCCTCCATCAAAAGAAGTCATTAAATGAATACAAGATATTACCAACCCAAAAAGGTGGTACTCAAGTTTATAATTTTTATACTTTTCTAACTTAAATTCCAAAACTGGGAAGGGATACATCCACTAACTCAATTTTCATTGTCTAATACTTGAACAAATTTAAATATTTACATTTACTATGGTTTATAAAATTTACAACTACATTCATTCAAATTTTCATAATTTATAACAATAAACTATAGCTAGGTATACATTTGACTCATACAAATGTAGAAATATGATCTACAACCATGCAAACATTGGGATCATATGACTATATAATAATGAGCTACATATAAATATATAATATTGAGTTATATCCATATATACATTGGGATCATATGCCTATAGAAGAATGAGATACAACTACATTCATTCAAATTTTCATAATTTATAACAATAAACTATAGCTAGGTATACATTTGACTCATACAAATGTATAAATATGATCTACAACCATGCATACATTGGGATCATATGACTATATAATAATGAGCTACATATAACTATAGAATATTGAGTATATCCATATATACATTGGGATCATATGCCTATAGAAGAATGAGATACAACCATATATACATTGGGCTCATAGAAATTTATAAATATGAGCTATAACTACACATAAATTGGGCTCATATGACTATATAATAATAATCTATAACCATTTATACATTGGGATCATACAACTATAGAATAATGAGCTACAACCATATTACATTAGGATCATACACCTATAGAAGAATGAGCTAAAACCATACATACATCATGCTCATATAAATTTAAAAAATGAGATACAACCATGTATACCATTTGACTCATACAACTATACAATAATGAGCTACATCCATATATACGTTCATTAAATTTATCACAAGTTATAGGAAATATACTAAAGTTGTGTAAGGATATGCTAAATTTATTAATAAAAACATGAATATGTAGGATATAATATGCATATAAAATCATGATAACACAAGCCAAATCCATGCATAATTTTACACACACACGTGTACATGCATAATTTTACACACATGTGTGTGCGTGTGCATGCATGCGCGCACATGCGCACGCACACACACACACACACACACACACACACACACACACACACACACACACACACACACACACACACACACACACACACACACACACACACACACACACACATAGGGATTCAAAAAAATATTAAATCATAATATAAATATATGGGTTTGGTAACTCCTTCAAGTGTCACATAACATAATCATAGATTGATTAAATCCAAACTTGTAGTCCAAAAAATTGAGATTTAATACTCAATACAAAATAATATATTTTCACCATAAATAATAAACCAATAAACTATAAAATTTAGGTATATATTTTACCCTTTAAAGTTTATTACAAACAATTTTTTAAATAACTATAACCAACAAATCAAGCTAAGATGACATTCTATACACTATGGTTCTTTTTACCCTCAAGCATGGTGATTTTTATAAGTGAAGAACTATTTTTTTTAATTTATGAATTTATCCACCAAAAATAGGTGAGACCTAATATTTTGGTTTCAACAAAACATACCTCACAAGAAAGGAGACTTAACCTATTTAGGGGTTTATTTCTAAAAATTTGCCATTCAAACAAAGTTCAGCCAACCCTTGTATTACTACTAATTTGAAAACACATTTTCATAAAAATCTAGGATTTTTAAATCAATTTAATTTAAATATAATCAAATTTAAAATATTTAATCCCTTTTATGATTTATCCACTTATATTTAAAAATACAACAAAACAAATATTACCCATATATTATTTTACCTAGAGCTTTTTTACTTGCCTGAATCATTTTCCAAATAGTTGATACTTTTCATAAAAATGTGCCTAATATCCTTATTGATTCACCTAACTTCAGCCATGTATATATTTATTTTTCCATTCTTATTTTATATTTAAAAAATCCTACCAAACTCCCCATTTCTATGTGGCATTTTTTTCCATTCATTCCACATGTACAACCCATTTTATCCATATAAATGGGATTGAACAATAGTTCAGTAATACCATCCAAATCCACCAAAATAAAATGCCATTTAAATCGATGAAAAACCATACAAGATCACTTACGTCTCATTTAATTGGAAAAATATTAACAAAATAACCCTAATCATGTGTTTTAACTTGCCCATGACTTCTAACTATGCCCCTTTTACTATGATAAGGAGTCCAACTAGGGGTTGCCACAAAAGCATTATTTATGGTATATGAGGAAACTATAATGTATTGATTGTGTGTGTGTGTGTGTGTGTGTGTGTGTGTGTGTGTGTGTGTGTGTGTGTGTGTGTGTGTGTGTGTGTGTGTGTGTGTGTGTGTGTGTGTGTGTGTGTGTGTGTGTGTGTGTGTGTGTGTGTGTGTGTGTGTGTGTGTGTGTGTGTGTGTGTGTGTGTGTGTGTGTGTGTGTGTGTGTGTTATTTCCTCATATACCATTAAAAAATGTTGGTTTGTTTATAATACCACTTAGCATCTTTCTCATATTAATGGCTTGGTAATCATTTATCAATTTATTTAAAAATAACCTAAGGATTATAAACTCTATAAGGATTCATTTCCTCTACAATAGGGTGTAACATTTTAAGTGTCTCAATATAAGGTTAAAAATAAATTGATTGAGTTATGTCACCAAGTGGTAATTAATACAATGACACAAAAGTATGTAGTCGAAGAAAACATTGCTAATCTATTAGGTTATTCAACAAAACATGCTACTAACAGTGTTTTAGGTATTCACAACTCAATCCTACTTATGCTAAATGAACATACAATAATATTATTATGTTAAATAGTTAAATATATATGTCCATCATACTGACACAATATCAATCTACATTTCTCAAGAAACTCCATGCAAATCTAATATATCCATTTTACAAAAAATTATCTAAGAAATTTAAACAAACAAACAACTATGAATGTGTGTGATGATTCCCCAAAATCTCTTATAAAATTTAAATAATACTAATATACCTCCCACTCCAATATGATACCCTTCTTCCATGTTTCTCAATGAGGGTAATAAAATTTCTACATCAACTCATACCAAAAGAATGTAATTAGTATATTTTTCTCATATAATGGAAAGAATCATCAATAAATACATGATATCAATACCAATACATCATGATTATTCATAATATTCAAATACAAATACAAATTTTAAACATTTAAAATTAAATTCAAATTCTAAAAATTAAAATTTCAGAACATAAGTACTATAGTACATGTAAGCGACATAGCATAATAAGTCCATATATCCATACATAATCAAGATATAATGAATCCATAATCATTTATTTACTCAAAATATATACTTGTTTGTTAAGGATCATGTAAGATGTAACATCGAGCCTCTTTAGACCATAGACTATTTGAGAGAATCATTAATACAAGAAGGGACTTATTTATAGTTCCATTTAAACTATATATGTGAATTTTAGGCACATAACAAAGGAGATGACAAGCATAAATGAAGAGTTTTTTAAACTTGTAACCACAATCCAAAAATGAATTTATATATTTTTTATTCAATATTCCTTCTAGCACTTATTTTTGATGGTTTAGCTTGTGGGAACATAATGGAAAATGAAATACATGAGGGTAACCTATTCCTTATAATAATTGAATATGAAATTATTAATCATAATAATGGATCATTTAATCCATCATTTTATCACTATTTTAAATATTGATTGCGGTTTTGTAACCAACCTAATAGCTCATGGGTTTTCACTCTCTCCTTTTATGAACATAAAATATGGCCCAAAACACGAGTTTCATATTGTGACTCTCCTCTATAGTCATGGTTGAATAGCATCATGTGGCCTACAACCCAACAAGAAACATTCACTTGTGTGACCTCAAAATAGCTATAAAACAACCAAAATGTAGATATTTATAATGGTGGTGTGGTATAATAAAAAGGATCTAATAAAAAAACATAAAAAATGAGGGAAGGGTAGGGATAAAAATATAGGTTTTAGATTTCATTGTAGCTACTTTATAGTGAAGAAATCATTATCTAAGATATATTTCTTGATTAAACCAATATTTTTCAAACCTATTAATACCACTCAATATTAAATAATTATGTTTTAAACCCTAAAGATAAATGTTTATGTGAGTTCCTATGATTTAAATTTTTTTAAATGAAATATTGTCTATGATATTCATTTCAAATACATCTAAAACAATTATAAAATCATAATTAAACCACGAGAATTATTAGAATAACACAACACAATCTAATTTACTCACAAAAAAGAGGAAATTAAATTCAAATAGTGATCACATTCCCAAATAAATTTTGTTGTATTATTTTGAGTGAGAAAGGGGAAATTTTACATATTTCAGAGTATCCATAAGATCATAAAACATCCTCACATATTTCCTAATCTGTTTACTATATTCAATCCTAATAGTTTCCAATCTTTATTTGATTTTCATAGAGAATTCCTTACTTCATGTTTTCACAAATAATTCCTTCCTAAATTTTCAACAAGCTCAAAAAAACCTATTTATAAATTCACTCGATTGGACTAATATCACAATTTGTCTTCTCCACTTTATCTTCTACCATCACCTCTAATTAAATAACTTTAAAAATATAGCATTATTCCTTACTTGTGTGCCATGTCTTCCTTAGATTTTGAATTCAACCACTAAAAATTGCAAGAACCTTGTATTTATGAATTAGAGGGCTTATTTTTTTTTGTGTCTTCCACTAGGAACTAAATTTAGTTTTTGTCATTGTGATTTTAATGTTCTTCATCTATATCAGTATCATCGTGTCTCTATGTATTATTTTTATTGTGTATATGTGTGCACTTTGACCTTGGAAGTTTTATTTATTATAATTTACCAACATGTTAGATTTATTAAATTTAAACTTAATCATGACCCTTTTTTATTTGTTTTTTTATGACTAATTTCTAGGAAACACATGGAAAGAACTCATTGGCCATAGGCTACATGATCAATGGGGTTCATTTTAGATTTGAGACTGGTTCCTAGCTCTATTTGACTTTAAAATATAACTTTATATCGACATATTTTCATCCTTGAGAAATTAAAGTGGTCATAATTAGAATATATATAAAAAATATCTTAAAATTCACAACACAATAACCTAAAATATAATATACATGTGAAATTTCCTTTAAAAAATCACATCATAAATTAAAGTGGTAAAATATAATAAAATATGACCACTCAAAATAATACATATGGAAATCATTGATTAGACATGAGGTCACATGGATAAAATATTAAATGGGGCCAGTATGTCACTCAAATCCTATAACCTCAATCAAATAGACTCATAAATTCCACATTACAGTCTCACACACCCTCAAGGTCATAGAGATCATGGATGACTATCAAACAAAGTGGAGTTTGTGTATCTACATGTAATGGTACATGGAAATTCCCCATTGATTCAAATTTGTATTGTGGCATGGAAGCCATAGATAGGTCACATAATTGATTTTTAAACATAAATAAAGTTATTGGACTACATAGACTTATTAAATTTTTCAATCCAATGTATAATTAGTCATGTCCAAGACTTTTCAAAATGCCTACTTTATAAGATAAAAATGGATTTTAGACTTAGATAATAAATGGGATCACCAGGTTAAGAAATATAAATAGGTTGATAATACATTGTGAACTTTAGGATTTCATAAAGGAAACATAATAACTTGAATCCCAAAGTGAACCTTAGGTCTAAGGGACCATAAAGGCACTGCAAGACTTAAGATATACAAATTTAATTTAATGGCCAATTTAATTATAACCTGACTAAGTAACCACGTGAAATAAATCTAAAAGTCATTTTAATATTAAATATTTACCCCATTCATAATTAAAACTTAAGGGTCCCCATTTATGATGGGATGAGGTATGTTGTCTAAAACACATGGCATATTTTAGTGTGTATATAGAATAATGATAACTCTAGGAGATGACATAATGCACTAGAATATGGTGCACATTTATAAGTATTAACCAAATGATAATGAAATCCATTTTAGGACATTATGGCATTTTCTATAAATTTTTAAATCTTTGGATAATGTTTTCAAGTGGACAAACTATTGTGATCATGACAAACAATACCTCACTAGTGGGATGTTTCTTGAAATTTTCAAGATCACTTATGTGGATGTTTTTAAGGTAAAAATAGGTTTGAGTTTAAATATTAGGTTTTTGGTATAACAATATTTATATTATAGGTTCAATTAATTACAAAATGAAGCTGCATAGTTACACATTTCCTAATAGTTAGAATAAGGATCATTTTAAAACTACTTAACACATTTTTATTATTTTGGATAGCCTTGGAAATAACAAAGTTGATACTACATCACAAGGTGATGTGTTATCAAACATAGAGGATATATTTTACATTCAACAATTGTAAAATTGGTAATTGAGTTAGGGGATAAAATTAATATAAGTAGGTGGATCATCTGTCTATATAAATACACCCCTAATATTACAATGGAAGGGAGGAATAAATATAGAATTAATAATTGTAAATCTAAGAGGGATTCATTAGGTAAGGCTAGTCCATTAAAAAATGTTGTATTACATCTCACTCTAAGATTGTAGTAATGTTGTAATGTTTATAATTATAATTTACTATGTGCAAGTTATACTTATTCCTTAAAATTAAATATAATCATTTTATTTTCATTCTATTTTTATGCACAAGAATAAAATCCAATTTAATTTTTGTGTTTATTTTTTAGGTTATGTGATCTAAGGCCTTCCTTAATTGGACCCCCTAATTATGATTGCATTAATTGATATCAAAGTAAGGTTATCCTAGTGGAGTAAGCATGTATAGTCTATTTTCCTTATTTGACAGTGTGTCTATAAAGTAGTGAAATCATCTTCAAATAAGGAAATTTTTGGGTGTCAGGTGTGGAATTGTAATTTTTTGTTTCAAGGAAAACAAGATGGAACACATAATATGTTTACCACAAGAGTGTCAAGATCACTTATATTACCAATACTTCTAGACTTAGCTGATATAATGAGATTAATGCATGCTTGCTTATAGTCTATGGATAACACACAATGTAGATGATTTGTGATGGATGATTAAATAAATAATGAAGTGATAGAATAATCACTTGAGAACAAAACTAAAGAAGACCTGACTGATGAGTAAGAGGATATATTATTGAACAAATTTTCAAGAATGAGTAGTAAACAAAATTTGGACACCACTACTTATTGAAGGATTTTTATCCCTAAATAAATAATGTATTATATCATTTAGTTATATAAATAGTTTGAGTATGAGGGTATAGAAGAACCTAAGAAATAAAATAAAAAATTTCACAAAATTGAAGTTTCAAGGACACTTGTGGTGGAAGCTAGTGTAAAATGAAACATTTTAAAGGGTAAAGAAAGGATAAAGACCTAGGATAAAGTATTTTTGAATTTGGAGGCTAAGTCTCTAACTTTTAATTATGAGTTGAGTTTATTCAATAACTTTCAAAATTAATGATAGAAGATGAGTGTAAAATATTACACTAAGGAGTTTTATAGACTTGATTTCATAGAGTTTCATGTTGAATATGACACCAAGAATATCTCAAGGTACATGAATGATTGAAAATTTAATTTTAATATCAATTTCATATGGTATGCAAGAATTCATTATAAGAAGCCTATTAATATGTTTTTATAGGATCACTATGCAAATTCTAGCCTTACCATAAAAACATAACTCATTTTTAGGTCAATGTAATAAAGGATCATACTACCTTGGGAAACATAGTAAGGTTTGTCATTTTAAAATAACACAAAGTTTTTTGTGAAGAATAATAATATCGTACAAGACATGACCATTAGGTTTTAAATATTTTTAGTTAGTACTTATACCATAGTGATATAAAAGATAGATATAGATAGTGTGTGAAAATTATATACTAAGTAAATTATTGAGATAAAGAGTATGGTGATAAAGAATGTAAAGGAGTATATTAAATATATCTATAGAATGTAACATATGTTCTATGCTATTTTGTGGAAAATAGATTTTTTTTAGAAGGTTCATGATGCATCCTTATCTTTCATCATCTAATTACATCGCTTTTATACTAAGGGCTCGAAGGGAGTTAGTAGGTTTGAGTGTGGCATCCATTCTTCCATAGTCCAATGGTGAAGTGGATTTTAAGGTTGGTTTAGGAACTAGGCTTGTCAATACATTCTTAGGTGGGTTCCCTAATATCATAAGGAAAGTTAGATCACTACTTAAGGCTATTCATGAATGAGTTGTTAATTGTTTAATTGGTACTTTAAATCCCCCTTCCATATTAATTAAGGAATCCAAAAATGATGCAAACTTATAAATTAGGGGTAAATCATTTGAAAAATTTTTTTACAAGGGTGAAACACTAGTGGTGAGCATATCTAAGGCCATTCTAATAGTGTCCTTTTGAGGATGATGATTCTGAGGAGGTGATCTAAATTGAGTAGTCATACATAGAGTGGTGTTTAATATGAAAATTTGATAGATTTTGGCCTAGCCTCCCTACTCTCCACTAGTGTATTTTATATTTGTAGTGGCATTTTTTTGAAGGATAGCTTGGAATTATATCCTTATGCTAAAGGTTTTTTCATTGTAATTTTTGACAATCGGGTATATCATAATAAGGCTTTTCAATATAGTTCTTAGATATGTGATCAACATCTCTTTTTTTTTGAAACCCTATTCCATACCTTAAATTTTTTTCTTAAAAACTATCCTATCAAACTCATTTTGGTGTGGTTGTCATATCTTCACCTTTAGTTTTGGTTAGGTTCTGGTTTGGCAAAAATTGGTAGATTTTTGGGAGATGTTCTAATAATTGATGCTTCTAATTAATTTTTTTTATAAACCACATTTTCCAAGATTCTTGTTAGTTTGGACATTTCTCTAAATATTCTAGTATCCATTAAGTTAAAGGTCAAAGATCATTTTTGGACTTAAACCCTTGATTATGAGGGGTTATCATTCATATGTTGAAGATGATTCAAAATAGGTCATTTGGATTCTTCTTAACTTAGCCATAAGCTTAAAGTGGTTTATTCTTGGTGAAAGGATGCTTGTGAGTATCATCTCATAGTTTTTATTGTTAGTGCCCCTTTTATTTCTACAATCAATGTGGTAGAAAATTCTAAAGAGGTGGAAGTAAAAATAACTCATGTTGTGAATTAGTCTACATTTAAAAGGAGTTAAATTATTTAGTTGGTTTCATGGTTGGGTCCTTTATTATAGATAAATATCTTGTGAAGGTTTCTTCTATCAAAATTACAATTGATAAGTATTCTATTTCTTGAGTTGTTTCACAAAATTTCATTAAGAAAGATGATTGGAATGTACTAAGGAGTAAAAATAAAGGAATATTATCCGTGATCCTTCTTCTATGATGATTCATTATCATATAAAATATGGAAAGGGAAGAAAATAATTTCACTGGATAATTTTCTTCAATAATTTTTGTAGTTTGTTTGTATTATTGTGTTCTTGTTGATGTTTTGATCATACTTTCCCTAGTATTCTTTCCTAAGCTTGATGATATGCTCTTTTTTTTGAAATATTTGTTTTTAGTGAAAGGAAAGGTATCCCCCAATCTTAAAATTTATAAAAAAACATTTGTTATATGCTTATGTATATGAATAAAAAGAATTAAATTAGGAAATACATGTGCATTGTGTACTATGTATGTTAATGAAGATAACAACATACATATTTAAGAATTTAATGAATTAAAATAATAACCAAGTATTAAACCTAATAATAACCTTTATGTAAAATTATCTCTAACCAAAGTCATCTTGAACCATGAAAATATTTGTACCTGAGTAGATAATTTTATGTCAACATTTGGTGGCATTGCATGGACTTTGGTTATCTAATGTCTAGATGGAAGTATCCATTGGAATTATATAAGACATTTTAAAATACATATATATATTTTTGGGATAAAACAATAAAATAATTCACTATGAAACAATAATAACTAGTGAATCACTATCAAATGTAAAATTAGACTTATTGAGGTCATAAAAAGAAGAAATTTGGGATACATTTTTTGATTATTATGGCCTTAAATTTTATGACACATAAATAATTCATAATTTTATATAATTTATATCATAAAACTAATCAAATGTATTGTAGATAGTTTATATACTCTTGGGTAAATTTATGAACCTTAAACTTAGTCAGTTGATTATTGGTTTCAAATCACATTTAAGTTTTTGTAATCATTTAGGCTATCCAAGGACGAACAAGTTTAATGAAAATAAAATTGAATTTTTGGATAGTTTACGAGGTAAGTTTTTTTATAAGAGTAACACTTTTTATCCATAATCTCTTTGTAGATAAGGGATTGGTCAAGGAAGGAGGATAGTTCCTTTATGGACCAAGCACCAAAGGGATGGCATGTGAAAATAAGGGGGATCCTTTACGAGAATATCCAGTTTAAATAGTTGGGTGAGGTTAAATAAGATGTAAGGGAAACATAAATTAATATAATATTAGGTATATATTGGTTAAGAAAGATAAATGAGAAGTATTAATATAGTAAAATTAAACATTTGATAGAAAAATATGAGAAGCAAAGAAATAAGGAAACAAATGGAGGAATAAAGACTTAGATCAAAATATAAGAAGGATATATAGAGGAAATAAATATAAGAGAGAATGTTGTAGATAAATTGAAACATAAAATGTAGTAGTAAAATATCCACCAGTGAAAACCCTTATATTGAAAAGCTTGATTCCACTAATCTAACCAAAACATACTAGTTAGAATTAATACCAATAGAAGGCATAGAAGAAACATGAGGAAAAAATTGAGTAGATGAAATATTATAATTTACAATATAAAAATATATGAATGAAATGTAAAAGGTAATTTTAGATTTAATTTTAATTATGGGGACACCGGAACAATTCCAAACCCTAGGAGCATAAGCCTAGTTAGTGGAGATAAATACCTTTTAGAGTGGACAAGGCATAGAGGATATAAGGTAAGTAAACATGGGGATTATGATATGAGATAATATAAAATATAAGATATAAAATTATTAAGGTAGTCTAATATAATAAATTAAATAAATAATAGGATAAAATATTTTAACATTTGACAAAGATGAAATAATAGAAGTCGATAAATATGACAAAAAAATAATAAGATATAATATAAGGAAAAATCATTTCCAATGTGAATACATAAATAAGGAAAGCTATATAGAGGGAATATAATATAGTGTCTAAGCTAATGTAGAAGAAATGGAGGGAAAATATTATGACTAAGTTAATTTTTAAAAGGAAATATTAGTTAATCAAATTACTATATAAGGATTTAATGTAAAGGTATAACATTGAGGAGAAGAGATAAGAAGCAACACCTAGCTTCAAAACCCAAACCAGAAGATACCACATGATTAAAATAACCCTTTTTACCAAAAACCATCCCCCATTATTATTCACATTTTTATATATCACCCATTCACAAAAAGATAATAATTACATATAGGAAATGAAGTTGATGATAGTTACAACCAATTTTGTGAAGAATTTAAAAATACAAGAAATTTTATAGAAAATCAAGCATTGTTATTAGGAAAAAATTAATTTCATAAATAATTAAAGAGAGATAATGATATAAGTATAACCTTAATACAATGTAAGGATAACAAACAATTAAGTTCACGTAATAATTATATAATAAGTAGTTTGAGGTATTGGATAAGTAGTATTTCAAGTATGAATTCAATTTATTCAAATATGACTCAAGATAAAATGAATTTTCCCCTACTTAGGAAAGATACAAAATATGTATAATAATACTAATTAATTTTTAATTATTATTAGAAAATCATAATATTCTTGATGAGAAAATAGTGTTGTTCTAATTGTAGGGACTTTGAGATATGACACACTTAAAATAGTACATGAAGATAAATGCAAGGCAAACAAATTTTGGGAAGATGTAAAAAATCCTTTAAGGGGGATTATTAATTTCAAGATATCCAAAATAAAAGTGTTATAAAGATTTAGGAACTAATAAAAAAGATAAGGATATTGTAAAATAATATGATTGATGATCTGAATTGATAGTTCAAAATTTAGAAGAATCACTTAACGAAAAATAATAATTAAAATGGCTTGTCTCTACCTTGGTACCATATCTAAGAGATAATATGGATGGAAAAAAATTTAATACATTTGTGGAATAATTGGATATGGCATCCCAACTATAATCATAATCTTTGTAGAGATATATGAAATCTTACTTTAAATAAATCATGGATAGATTATAAAAACTGAAATAATTATGATTGAAATAAGAAATTTAGATGAAGGGAGATTATTAAATTTTACCATAATCAAATGGTAATATACATAACCAAAAATATGGTGTACCACTTTTTGTACATAGATAAATACTATGATAGAGTGTCTACATCAAGAGATGGCAAAGAGGGATACATAAATTATAATGTCATAAATATCAACAAGGATGACACCACTAGTTCAACAACCCATATATGTAGATATAATATATTGTGAGATATTTTAAATGTATGTGAATCAACCCTAAAAACAAATTTTAGGAATTGTTAATAGAGTACACAATAAAATTGTGTAGAACCCACTACATTCCTTACCATGCACAATGCATCAACATGGTCCTACACTAGATGAGTAGGCAACCCATAAATGGATTTGGTCAATGAGATACTTATGTTGGGATGACCATCACTAGTGTATTTCATAGGGAAAGGATATGCCTAAAGGGTGAAACCCCATTCGAGGCATATTAGTGTGTGATCCCATGCTAATAGCCATCAAACCTTTAGAAGGCACTCAATTTCCCTATCAGATCACCTAGGGATCCTCAACCAAATATAAGCATATAATAAACCTATATGGTTATGATTTAACAACTCACTAGGTAAGGGAATTCACTCAATCCCATAGGCATCCTTAATGAGGATAATGTCATAGGGTAAGAATCAACATTATAACAAGTTAACTTATAGATTAAGTTTAATCGTATCAACCTAATAACAAAGAGGTGCCATAATACATATAATGGGTCTAAAAAGGGGGACCAAGGTAGAAACAAATCAATATTTGGCTTATGCCAACCTTTCAACATTCAAGGGTATATGGGTAGCCAGCCTTAAACCACTACCAAGGTGATCCAACATAAAAATTATGTACATAGAACTTTATGTTCTCATAACTAAGGAGTGGTTCAGGTTTTACCCCATAAACCATGATTCTAGGATTAATAATCTTAGGGGTTATTACACCCATGATCCATTAATTTTTTAATGCCATCCCACCACATGTGGATCAATAGGTGGAAAAAAAATATCGTGGCATGATATATTCTAAATTCCTAAATGCCAACATAACTGCTTGACATCCACCAAGCCATATTGCATATGCATATGGAGGTCATAGCATCCCTAAGAGTCCCAATATGCTAGCATGATCACAACTAGGAATTTTTTAACCAGTACAAGATGAACATCCATTGTCAATGTGTATGAACATTAGTTGTGATACCTGATCAAAATTTTGTTAATGAATTTCCAACCAAGGGTTCTCATGTAAGCAGTTCATTCCAACTCCTTGACTTAATAATAATAAGTGATTTAACCCAAAGTATTGATGACTCATTTTAATGACAACTTATCCATTATTCTATTACAATGGCACAAGTAAGACCAATTATGGCTATATCAATGAATAACTAGTTGTCACAATAGCTTGGCTTGCATATGGTCAATCAAGCATACCAAAAGTGATGGACCAATTTGAATATGTTAAGAATTAGAGAATCAATCGAAAATTATAATAAGAAATCATAATATGTATTAATATCATTTAATTTAAATTAATAATAACCATTTATTAGCTTTTCATTTGACCAAGGCTTCATACTTACACTACCCATAAGTCATATTAATAACTAGTTATTATGGTTGAAATCACACCCTTATAAGATATTAATAATTAATTTATTGATTTTCCTACTACCTAATCTTGAAAAAATTCTATAAAAAATGGAATACACTTGTATTATTATTCCAAACTAGTAAAATTAGTATTAAAATTATAAGGAAATCCATTTAATTGTTTTCACAAGTTAATGTGGAAATATAAACTGCTAAAAAATAACATCATAACAATTTTCCACAAGGCCAAAAATAGTTTGTTTGTAATATAAATTTCCATCACTTAAAATCATGATGTGTTCTTATTAAAACATGCATGAATACATATATGAAATTAATCTAGACACTTAATTTCTTAAGCAATAAGTGTTCCCAAGATTACATTTGCTATTATATAAAATTAGAATGCTTTAAAAACCTTGCAATTAACCAACAAAGAAGTGAATAAAATAGTCATATCACACACATAATTTAATATTTATGGAAATTTAAATAACATTAAACATTTACATAATTATTCCATTCATGGTTACCATAGCTTTTCATTACCAAACCACCTAGGTGATGCTTCCCAACACTAGGTAATTCTAATAACTTACATTTAGTCATGCTTAAGGTTGAAGTGATCAAATACATAGCTATAATATAGTATAATCATTATTAAAATGAGGATATTTTTCATAATTAAAACCATACACTAAATAATATAAATATTAATAGATTTAACATATGAATACAAATGCAATCCCGAAGGCACGTGCACAAGGAACCCAATGTGCCACTAACAAGTACACATTTAAATTAGGCATTAAACAAAATATATTATGTCTAAAATGATTTAGAAACATAATAATCTCAACCAAAAAATAAATCACTCCCACACCCTCCATGGGTTAACAAGGACTTATACGGTCTTCAACAAATAATAATTAAATCCAGAAACCCAAATGATGAGTGATGGCCTAATTGAGTGAAATATCTACACTAAAATGGGGTAAATAATATGTTATCATAAATCTGGAAATGTGAATATCCTCTCTAAATAAAATTATAGAAAATATATTCTATTTTAGAGATATAAGCCCAAAAAAGGGGAAAATAAATAAAAGAACTTAATTCGACTTAGACCAATCATGGGAAACCCTTAATACACATTATTCTACCATCATTTTCAAAAAAATAATCCTTAATACACTATCATATAAACCTTCTAATAAAGCAACATGATGTAACCCCTAATACATTTTATAAGAAAATAATCAACCATGTACATAATAAGCATATGAATGGATGTAACATTGACAATAAGGTTTCAATTATTATCACATTATAACTAGTTTGACAATTAAAAAAAAACTCATTTCTCCCTCATGAAAATGTGACCATCCAATTAAAATAACATAACTAAAAGTATATGATGACTAATTTTATGTATGTATAAGATAAAACCTCAAACATTTCTAACCACCAATATGGGAAAAATAATGTTAAATGTAAGACGTATGAGAAAAGTAAATTTCAATATTACCATTTATCATTGCAAGAGAAACCTCTCACAACCATCCTTTCTCATAATTTAAATCTGAATCTAATCATTAAATCTAATGATACAAAAATGTAAACTCAGCATTTCCTCATAAAATAGATCGTGTCTTGCCATATAAACATATAAACCACAAGATCAACAAGCACCAACTCTAATAATCAAGCATTGCATATTTAAACCACATAATAATGTTATGGATACACAATGTGAAGATCAACCTAAATGCTAACTATTAGTGTTATTATAACATAATTTAATAGATAAACCAAATCTTGACATACCAAGAATAAACAAAGCTTAATCGAAAAGCTAGATTATTACCCTTCTACTTTAAATGGCAACCTATGCCAACATAATTATAATTTTAACATAAGGGTTTAAGTAAATAAGTCTTACATACCTTCAAAACTATATTCATGGTTTTATTATAATTTAAATAAAATTCAAATACAAGGTACATCAATTTTCAACACTACCCAGAATGATATTCAACTATGAAATGTGTATTATCATTTTTTTTGACTAATTGAGAAATCTTTATGCAAGGTGAGAGAGTCAAAATTGGAAAAATTTACTACCTATATAACATGCAATAAAAATTTGTATTTTTTTAAAATTTAAATATTCGATGTGTTGGTATATATAATAAAGGAAATCACCAAAATAATTCAACCAACATTTATTAAAATTCAGCCAATTCATTATTCTAACTTATTAAAAATCAATAATCCTTGAGCATAATAAAATTAGGAATTCATTCTAGTTTAATACAAAAAGAAACCAATCCACTCACTTATTAAAAATAGTCTCATAATGGGTTTATATATATTCCACACCCATAATCATTTTTTTGTTACAAACATATAATCATTGTGCCTACTAAATTTAAGCAACCAGTTAACTTTTTAGAAAACCCAAAACATAATAAGAAATTTTTAGCATACCAATCACACACTCAAAATCATCCTACACCTATCCATATCATAAATCTATGTGGGTATGTCAAAACCTAACCACATGGGTGTATGCCCCAACAGGGTTCTCAAAAGGTCTTGACGAAAACTAAAATAAAATCTATGTAACAGAATGTAAACAAAGAAGAAGTTCACATGCCTGGGATGTAAGAATATAGTGGTTTTTTATTTAAATTTATCCTCCCATATATAATTCCTCCATGCACTCATATATGGTACACTAAACATAGTCCTAAAATCCTCTATTCTCTACAAAATCCCCTCACATGTGGTGACTAAAATGTAGACCTACAACTCCATTATTTTCCCCAAGATCTCCTTAGGCTTCTTTATTTCCCTACTTCAAAAGCCTAATGCCTTTTCTCCCACAATTTCAATGATTTAAAATAATATACAAAAAAAAAAAAAAAAATTATAGCCCAACCACATAATCCTAACACCATATACATGCCAAATTTAATTAATTACTCAAGTCCATGGCTTAAAGGCTATGCATGATAATTCAAATTGTATAATGAGTGACATGGATTTCTTCATACATTTCCTAATTGTTTTTAAACCTATGTAAAGGTCAAGCTCCACATGGATCGGTGGTTAGGGGGAGGTATAGTGTTTTCTTTTTTTTATTTTCTTAAACTCACCTTTGCCATATAGACATTCAACTCAAACTTATCACCAAAATGCCATATGGTATATAACCCAATAAAAAATTAAATAGTTTAATGAACCAATACGTAAAATACAAAAAACTAAACAATTAAAACCTTATTTAAAATTACTTGTGTGTGTGTGTGTGTGTGTGTGTGTGTGTGTGTGTGTGTGTGTGTGTGTGTGTGTGTGTGTGTGTGTGTGTGTGTGTGTGTGTCTATATATATATATATATATATATATATATATATATATATATATATATATATCATTACATTTGTAATGGAGATTTGTCTAACCCTGATCGGTGATCGATAAAACATGTTCAGGATCTAATCAATTTGGTTATATAAATGGAATCATCTGGGGGGGTTATGATAGTATGACTAGTACCCACAAAACTTGTGCCCAATTATGGAAATGGCTCTACCAAAAACTAAATAATATATTTCACTACATGTGGATTATTCATCTATTCTAACCAAACCTATCTAAGACATGATACAAAAGAAGATAAATGAGAAATAAATAGATTAATAGTAGTTGTAGTATAATAAATAGCACAAACACCTCAAATAATGTCCCATCAAAATATTATACAACTTGTGGCATACCAACCATTGACACAATATCAAAACCCCCTACATGTATATAAAATAACACCACACATACAATAACATCAATACTATAATAACAATACATGTGGTTATAGTGGAAGAGGTCAAGGCTGAAATAGAGGAGGGTAACACAAAGGCAAAGGAAGTTACCAAGTGGGATAAGAGTAAAATTAAGGCTAAAACTAAGGTTATAGCCAAAAAAGGCATCCACTTATATGTTATAAATGCATAAAACTAGTGAATTTTGCAATGAACTACATAGAACAAGAATAAGTAGATACAAATTCTACCATGAAAAAGGAACACATGACTCATTCTCATGCCCAAAAATAACATAATTCTTAAAAAAAATGGTACTAAAATAGAAGATCTAGTAGGATCACCAACATAAAAGGATTAAAATATGTAAATAAAGTATCAAAAATAACTAAAACAAAATGGATATGTAATGAGGTGAGGTGTGGCAAGGAGATGCTAAAATTATAGAATAAAAAGGGTTATACTAAAAGATCTTTCTCTGAGAAAATAAAAGAATGCATAAGAGTGTTAAAGGAATGTAGACAAAAATTGAAGAAAAAACCTAAGGTATAGTTAAAGGGTTGTGGTAACCACACAGAGTGGAATTGATACTAGGAAAGGTAAGGAGAAGATTACCAATTCATAAGAAGATTATGAAGATGATAGTGAGGAATATTATCCCAACACACCTGAACATGGAAGGTGGTACAAATGAGTAGAAAAATTATTCAATAAAATAAAGTAAATAAACTTAATTTTATGAAGGATAAATTGATGATCTCAAATAGATGTTAAAGTTGTTCTAAAATGAATGACCATGTAGTATATTAAATTATGTAAATATTGAAATAAATAGGAAAGATAACACAAATTAATAATGATATAAATTCCCTATTAATAGGTCAACTTTAGTCCTTGGGGGAAAAGGTAGGAATGGAAATTGGAATACACTACCTACAGGTTGGTTCAAACTTAATTTTGATGGAGCTTCTAGGGGGAATCCTAGAGCTTCTAGGGCTGAATGCATTATTTGGGATTGTAGTGGATCTCTAATCTAAGCAATGTCCATAAAAATCTAGGATGGCACAAAAATTGAAGCAAAATCTCAAGTGCTTGCTAGTGGGATTGAATTAGTAATCTAGTGTGATATCCCAAAGTTTATTATGGAAGGTGTTTTGAAAGTTATTATTTTTTCACTCCAAAATAAGGTATCCACCTCTTGACACTTAGAAAACATCTTGGAAAACACTTGGGAGAAATTAGAGACTTTCTCTTTCATGGAATTCAACCATTGCTTCTGTGAAGCAAATTTGGTAGCAAATTTTGTTACGAACTATGGAATTGATCAAGTTGAGGTTTTTTGGATTGATAATGTGAAGGAGGAATGGAAATATTTCCCATCCCTCTCCTTGATATAAATGGGTTAATCTTTATTCAAATTCCTCCTTTTTGCATAATTTCTTTTTATTAAAATGCAATATCAAAAATGCTAGGTTTAGAGGGGAACCTTTTTGGTGGATTTTGATTATCATGGTAGTATTTTTAATGGTGGTTAATACCCTAGTTAAATCCTCCATCATTATCCTGCTAAGTCTCCCATCATAAATTATTATCCATTTTGGATTGAAATCATAAATTTAGCAATTGTTGATTGATTGGGTAAGATGGTGGTTGTACATGACATGAGGGAGTCGAGAGACTTCCCTCCCACATCATTATTTCTTGGAATCCTCAATTATTTTTAGTAGGCTAAAGGAAATGTTTATTATTACTTTGCCATTAACATATCTTTCTTCCCAAACATCATGTTCTTTTTTACTATCATAACTTCTACTTATAGAGAAGATCACATAAATTACTATTATTACCCAATGCATCTATGGTGGAAGCAAGGTGAGGGAGATGGATTTTGAGGGCCCAATTTTGAGAGCTCATTTGAAACATATTTTTTAATTCTATTGAAAAAAATCTTTGAATTATTTTCATGCATCTTGGGACTATATTTTATGGCATAAATTAATTATTATCTTGTTAATCTAAGATAGCAATAGTATTCACATCAAACTTGATGATATTCGTATCTGAGTCAGAGGTGATTGTAAAGGTGATTTATTTCTATGTAAGACCTAAGAATTGGGTGGGGATGTGAAGAAAATCATTATGCATGACTTATCTCCCCTTCCTAGTTTATTGTTTTCAAGCACGCATGGCCTTGGTCTGGTTCCCACTTTGACTTTTAGAGCTCTAAAAACTTGTTTCATGGTTACCTTGAGTTTTTTAGAAGAACTAAGGAAAAAGGTCTACCCATAAAACCGTATCAAAGGGAAATTTTTATTAATGCCACCCATGGCTCAATTATAGAGCTCATTTCTAGAGATATCACAATTAAGGGTGAACTGTCATGACAGGACATGAGTTGTAGTTGTCAAGAAACTAGTGAAATGGGTTTTTTGTGGTCAGGTGGCTACCATGCACTAGTTCAACAAGTCACTTAATTTAGATACCTCTATCACCACCATCTCACTGACATCTGAAATAACATGTAAAGTCTTGAGGAAGTAGATTAAGTGTGAGGTCATAGGTGAAGTAGAATAAAATGTGTACAAGGGTAGAGAGATCATTTTTTTTGATGACATTGATGATGAGGTGTAGGCAAGTGTTAACCTTTGAGGCTTGTCTACATCTTTTCTATGTTTTTTCCTTCTTGTTGGTCCTCTGTAGGTCTTGTATGGTTTTTTTGGTTTTATAGTATTGGTTTAATGTCTCCCTTGGTGTTCTTCGGGGCTCTAGTTTGGCAATTTATTATTTACCCTTTTTTCAGTTATCTTTGTACCTAGTATATGCATGTTGGTTGTTATCTATAATGTTTTTTCCTTTTTGGCTATGGGCCTAATAAAACCCATATCAATAAAAAAAATAAAGATAGAAATAAATAAATAAAACACAAAATGAATGTGTTTATCTCCAATAATAAATTAAAAAATAAATCTATTCTCTTATATATCAAAATTAATATATAGGAGATCAAAAAACATTACTAGATCTTGAGGGATACACCAATGTCCTCCTAAGAAGAACCTATTAATCACTATGGAAAATGTAGTTACATGTAAAAAAAATGATATCTGCATGGTATATGGCACCTTGAAATCACCCACAAGAACACTTTATATTGCATGAATCAATTTCATGGGCATCAAAAGGAAGGTTGATTTTGAGGTCATTAGTGTGTATGATATTAGATATATTGTGTTATTAGACCTAGAGTGGTTTATAGACTATAATTTGTTACTCTAAATTCTAAAGGTTAGGAAGTTAATATTGAACTAAATGTGTTGGTATTTCACTTCTCATTTGAGACTAACATAGAAGCCACATGGTTGGAATAAATATGGACCAATGAAGGATAAATTAAATTTAGTGAATTACCTAATCTTTATACTATTGAGAAAGTAATGGATGTTAAGATCCTATTGGGTTGACCAAAATTTATGCTAATTTTTTAATCACATAGATTATTTATAAAATCATTTACAACTATGTGATTTATCATTTCTTGACCACTAAATGTATCTAAAGCATTAAATGATATAATATATTAACCCACTTATTAAATTCTGATCCATATAGTGTTCAAACAATGTAATCAAATTACAAGATGAATGTTATTATTAATGTACAATAGAAGAAACCAACTATAACAAATATTGATATAATCCATAATTTAGCTATGAAAAATATTACAACCACTGTTGTTATGATTTCATGATATTATAAAATTTAGACATCCTCTTTATCTTTAATTATCAATCAAAGAATAAATTATAATGTAGTGCAAAGTCATATATATAATACAATAAGTACAAAAATACAAAAGGAGATTTATAAACAATTCTTTTATCCATGAATGTAGCTTAAGTATAATACCAATGGTTGTATCATATGATAGAGATAGACCATCATCTAAGTTATTTACCTCTAACCATAGACCAAAGATCTCCCTCACATCTCCCTAGTGGGAGTGTCCCTACCCTTCATAAAGGGGAAAATAAGTAGTGTGGATATTGAGAAATCAACTAGAACTTGTGTGTGTACTGTCATTATTACATGTAGAAATCAAATAGGCCATGAAATCTAATTCTCTATCTACATGATATCAAAAAAGACATGTAAACTAGAAGTATGTTAGTAGGAGTTCTTGGGTTTCATAAGAATATGATAATTATAGGGATAACCCTAAGTTCTAAGGGATAAATTACAGGAACTTATAAACAAATAGTGGTCTCACACATCTAAATTTAAATCACAAATACTAAACTTCCATGAATACGCTTTCATAGCAGATAGGTCTAGCCAAATACTAACAATGCTTTCTAATAGATGAATTTAAGCATAACATGCATTCTTATAAATATAATTCCTTAATTCACAAAATAACATAAAAAGAAATCATATTCAATATTCAATTAAGTCTGATTCATACTTCATCAAAATGAAAACAATGGTCATACATATAGATTCATATAATTTGAGTGAAGATCTATATTATAATCCTTCTCCTTTATATCAAAATACTCAAAAATATACAATCAACCATGCATAAATAGAACACATTCTATTACAATATTTTGAACCCATTTTACTACAAAGTGAAGAAATATATCCTACAATTTGTTTTCATTCCTAACCTCTAAAGTCATCTTTAGCACACATACATGCCAACCCATATTCAATTTCCTTGTAACACTAACAATAACAAAATAGATTAACCATGAAATAACATAAATAAAACTATGCAATAGAAGGAAATAATAATTATATCCATGTGGTAGATAAATTTGATGAAACATTTTGGGTCTTGCATTCACCCACTAACAAAGTATAATTAAATGACAATGTCTTAGCTATAATATTACTTTGGCTAAAATTTTCATTATAGATATCAGATCTAAAAATCTATTTCAATTTCACTCACACTAAATTCTATGGTACTGAATCATGACTGACAGATGGTATCAAGGGATAGGTATGTGAGTTACCCATTGGCATACTCATATAACTATCTCCTATTATCCAAATACAATCTACATATAAATATTCAAAAGTCTAATAGTGCAACTTTAATATGCACTAAATACTATGCAACATTAATTAATGTAATCAAACATCAATCATGCATGAATATAACTATTTCCAATAATTTAAACACCAAGGTGTTAACATATATATATCAAAAAAATTATATTTAAAACTAGATATGTTTAATAGATTAGAACAAGAATCAAGTTTTTAGATGTCTTTTTCTAACCTATCATTCTATCACATTACATATAAGTAATTATATATAGTTGATGTCAATTATTTATCCAAATGGTAATATATTAATCCCATAATTACTTATACAATAATATTACCTATAAGATTTTTTATATATCTCCCCTCGACTAATTTTCCTCATAATCTATTGTTCAATAAAATCTTATTGATAATAGGATTGTAGTCTAATTATGACTATCAATCAACCTTCTTAACCAACATAAAATCTAAATTCATGTATAGAATATATACATATAGATCATCATGGTTTTACTTTATTCAAAAACACTAATATTAACACAACAGTCTTGTCATTCTTGCCATGGTAAATCAATCGCTTGTATTTATTCAACTTAGAATTTAATCACAATGATTAACAACTATTCATAATAAATTAGTATAACAATATATCTTCATTCAAAATACAATATTAGTTTGACTAATTAATTATATAATTAACTCTTTTATATGAGTAAATATTTACTTCCATATGTTTATAAAAATAAACACTTAAGTTTCAAAGGTCTAATTTATAATTTACGTACACCTGAGTTTTGTTATGAATAACTAATATTATATAAGTATGCATATCTTTAAATTCATTTACATGTATTTAAATAAAAATCCATATAGTATTTATAATTTCATACAAAGTCAATATTCCTTTATAATTCATATTTCAACTTACTAATCTCAATTTATCCCATATCAATGTTAACAACTCAAATTAAGTTTTTTCCTAATGACTAGTAACGTGAATATTTATAATTAGATTTAAATATCAATAAGGATCGTATATAGGTTTGTTAACACTCCTTCATAAACACATAAATGTATTTATATATCAATAAACACACACATGCATATAAACATATTCATGCATATATTTATGTATATATAATTATATTATTTAATCTTTATCACCCTTCAATTACCCAGGTCACACTAAATTAAATGGTTAAGATAAAATATAAAAAATAGTTATAACACTTAGAATTCTTAGTGTGACGTATAGTTGTACAATATTTATAAGCCTAGTCACAACATTCATGAGTGAAAGTGTATATATAAATAACTATGCATGTGTACAAGTTATATGTAAAACCATCCGTGTTGGTCCAAGGAGCAAGGAAAACAAAAAAATAGAAATTACATTATGAATAACATATTTTACAATAATTTAAAATTATATTATTTTAGCATTCCAACATTTTTATTTTTATACAATAAATTCCTTTTAAAAGACATTCTAGTAAGTTACCAAGAGTAACTACCCAATGAGTTGAACCACTTGATCACTTACTAATAAGAAAATAAACTAATTGTAGACACTCAAAAATTGCACATGATATCTTTCAATGTCAAACTACCTCTTGACCATCATCCAACCTCATGTCTAGTGAACCACCTAGTCAATTAGACTTGTTTACTAAGTTGACCCCATCAAACCCCTAACTTAACACATTTGAATAAACCATTTAATTCACCCCTTTTAACTTGATTTAACACATTTTATTTTGGACCCTTAACCATCGATAGTTAGCCTAACTATAAATGGTTGGCTTGATCATTAATGGTTAGGTCTCCAATCTTGCTTTGAAGTTTTAAAGCATTAATAGCTTTGTGTAAGATAATTATCTCCCTAAATGGTAACTTTCTTTTAAAACTATCTTTAAAACATCATGAATTGGAAAATTTATCCCCCTATAAAATTGGTAAGTTTTTACATCAAAATTAGTAACTTCATCCTATAAAAAGAGAAGAGGAAGTGAAATGGATCCACAATCTTGTATCTAAGCTATCTTGCATACAAATATCCAGTATCCTTCAATAAGCAAGAAACATCATAAAAAAACTAAAGCTTTTTTAAAATCACTTTTTAAAGCTAAAGTACTATCACTCTTGCCAAATTACTTCATCTTTCCACCCACAAGTTTCAAGAATCTTTTGCTTGTTTCATTGATGTATCTTATTTCTAACCTTCCTACCTTGTTAGACCTATCAGTATCTTATTTTCCACCCCTCAGCCCCATAATAGATCTCTGGTTTCCCTAATACCCAATATGTACATTCATTTCTAAGCATTCCATATTTACATAGGTAACCATCGATGGTTAGCATAATCACTGATGGTCACCTCAACTATTGATGGTTACCCAACCATTGATAGTCAGCCTAAATCGTTGATGGCTCACCTAACCATCGATGGTCATTATGGCATAAAAACCTAGTAAGTTATTTTTAGCCTTGTAACCTTTAATCAAACCCAAATTTCTCCATTTCTACCTGATTATAGTACCTTTTCTAATTTTCTAAACTAGACCTTAACCATTTTAGCATAAGTATTGTTCAACTTTACTACTTTTTGTTACTTTTTTATTAACTAGCATTTTACTTTCTTTGAATTTCACTTCATTTATCTCATGCAAGTAGATATTTACTTTATCATTTTCAAATTAATTGTTACAATAGTGGATTAATGGCCTCCTAGCAAGCAAGATGCTTCTTAGATATAGATCATGCTAGGTAGTCCACTCATCTATTTTGTAACAACCCCCTTTGGTAGTCCACTCATATATTTTCTAACAACCCCCTTTTTTAGTGTCTTTATTATATGTAGGTTATTCCTTCCTAGCCAAAGAGAAACTCCCATCATTATTTATATTAATGCATGTACTTTACTAGGTATTCTTCTACACACCCTGTTACTAGTTTCATTATTTAATTTCAAAATTAATAAATGAATGGAAATTAACTGAAACATTTTGGTATGCCCAGTGGGACCCAATTCCATTTTCCCTCCTTTATTTTATGCTCATCCAATGAAATCTAAAATTTCTTTTTAGGCTTAAAATAAACCTCTTGTATACATTGATTGCTTTCTTGTCTTAGTTCATCTAGTAACATAGGAGGTAAAGTAACTAATCATAGCTTTCACACTTGTAATCACACAATTAAGCCAAACCATAAAATAATTAAAACATCAAAACATACTTGAGACAAGGCTCGACTAGGATTTCATCACCTAGCAATAACCATACCCTTCCTAACTATCTTACATGGATTTCACCACCAAGGGGAAAACTTAATCATCTCTCTAGTTGAGTACAAACTCTAAACTTGATATATTTTGTCTGAGTAATCGACAATCTAACTGTTGTAGGACTGTGAAGTGAGGGGGAAGGCCCTAATACCAAGCCATTTAATGAATTTCAACACATATTTACTTAAACAACCTGAAACCAACCTTAGATTTCCTCTTTAGTACTCAATCTACAAGCCAAATTCCCTTTTCACACTTTCTAAGGCATAATCCTAAAAGCAATCTAAAAAGAGTCCTAGGTTTTAACGCATTTTTAGTGTATGCATTATTTTCCTTGAATTCATTTCTTTTGATTGATATTTTTTTGAGGTGTGAGTTTCATAAAATTATTTCCTATTATATCACATGGTCTTTACTAGATAGTATCTGAGAAACCAAATCAATTAACCACCACCTTCTTATTCTTCCTCCATGGAATATAATTCTAATGATGAGGGTTCACCTCATTTTTCTCCCCCTCCTACTAAAATCTTGGTTATTTTTTAGGGTGATTTGGATTTCACTACCTTCCTTGATAATAACCCTATAGCCCTTCAATAGTATCTTAATAACTTACCTCACTATACCTTTATTTCCTTGATTCCTCCTATGGACCCTCCTTATGGTATGCCTCCCCATCTTATGGTGGGTACTACCTCAACCCAACCCTTATTAACCCAAACCTCTTCTTCTTCCAACATCTCATCTACTACCACTACCCAAACCTAATCCAATACTCCAATCTCTAACCAAAAACCTCCTACCACACCCCACACTTCACATATAAGTTTAACTTTACCTCTAGTTATTTATAGTCTACCTACCATGGGGTTATCTTCTACCCGTAATTTTACCCTTCCCTTTATTTCAACCAATCCACCAACTTATACCCCATTTTAGAACTTGGTTCTCTCTATCCCTCAATCACTTCTACCCATTAGCACAAGAGTCACAAACCAACCTCAACTTACTAAACCTCAACCCTCTACCTTAACACTACCTTTAAGTCAACCCACATCAATCCCTCAAGAAGTACCCATGATAACATATCAATATGTCCCTAACCCATAGGGATATATAACACCTTCCACCCAAACATTTGTGCCAACCAACCCTTATGTGGCACCATCTCAACCACTTGTCACCACTTACCAATATGTGGCTTCTTTATCACCTTCTACCACCTATCTATACATAGCTACCACCCAACCTCAACAAAATTTACCCCTCAATTATATATATTCCCAACCCTAATCATATTTGATCAAGATCTTAATGTAAAAATAACTAACTTAGAGTTATCTATCTCTGAGTCTCATAAACTTCTATCCTATGATCAAATTTATAATGATCCCATTCATCCATCTGTGCCCATCATTCATATCCTCCTCAATGGGAATTGTCTAAGTTTTCTAAATTCCAAGGCAAGGAGGACCCCCAAAAACATTTAGGAGAATTTGATCATTATTTTTATTTAATTGTGTACAATGATGCTATCTTTCTTCAAACCTTCCCTATGTCCTTATCAGGACTATCCCTTGATTGGTATAGTGATATCCCCACACACTCCATCTTCTAATTTTATCCACTGGCCCAAATTTTTTTAGACCAATTCTCAATAAATATATCTAAAAAACTCTCTATTACAAACCTCTAATTTATTAAACAATTTGATGATGGGTCAATTATTTATTTCATGGCTAGATGGAGAGGTCTCATAAACCAACTTTCTTTCTCCTTACCCTAACTCAAACTTATTGAACTCTTCTCTGAAGGTTGTGCCAAACATATAGCCCCCACTCTTCAAGTTCAAACCTTCAAAATGTTTGATGAGTCATTCACAATGGCACATAAACTAGAAAATTGGGACATTGATGAAGGGAAATTGAAACTATGAAATAAGAATTCTAGATTTAAATCCAATGACCCTTCATCTACCAAAACCAATAACAAAACAAAAGCTTCTACAAACTCAATTGTTCTAAAAAATTCTCCACCTCTAATTGTAAACCAACCACCTCAAACCAATTCTTCTAACCCTCCCTATCAACAAAATTGACACCAAAACTGAGCTCCTCCAAAATAATATACTCCCATTGGACAATCTTATGCATTAATCTTGGATAAATTTCCCAAAGCCAACCTCATCCAAATCCTACCAATTAAACCACCCCAACAATTTGATACTTCTCACCCCATACCTAGGTGGTACAGTGAGAATGACCATTATGCCTTTCATCGAGTCATAAGACATGGCATTAATAGATGCAATACATTCAAAAGTCTTGTCCAAAACTTGATTAATAGTGGATAACTTGTGTTTGATAATCCCAATGCACCTCATAATTATTCCCTTGACATTTTACACAAGCCTTTTCCCAATCACACTCCTACCCAACACCATGATAACCAACTTGAATCATCTCACTCTCACGAGGCATACACAATCAATGTTATTAATAACAAATCCCATTTTTGAAGAAACCATTACCTAAATCACCTAAATGGAAGTAATAAACTCACCCCCTAGTGCTTTAGATACTCAAATGCAAGAATTAACCACCCCTCTCTCTTCACTTGATGAAACCTTAGATTTATCTACCTCTCCTTTCATGGAAACACCAAAAGTGACAACCTCCACTATAACCATTCTTTATTTTTCCACTTTATCTAGTCAAGTGGTATAACTCCCTCCCATTCCTTTTGACATCTAATCAAAGGAAGAAACTATATCCATTCCTTCACTTGAGGACACCATACCTACCTCCCCCATCATAAAACCATCCATGTACTCTTTATAAACTATCCCCAACCAAGAGAAGGTTATCTCATCTACATAACCACCAATTTTTGAACCATCCATCAAAAACAAGGATAGATAAACCATTCCTTCCTCTCCACCTAAGGGCTTAAGATTTGAAACCAATGACCAAGGAACTAAAACCATATACAAGCCCCTTTTTAGACTAGTCCAAAGTTTAAAGTTCACTTCCAAACCCAACTTTGATATAGCCACCTTTTGGTATCATCTTGGCCTCCCATAATCCTATCCTCCCATACCAAAACAAATCGAAATCCTCGGCCTCCCTTCAATCCACTATTACCTCTTTAACAGATACCTCTTCCAAAACCATAAGTGAATTATCCCAACAACCTCTTTCTAACATTTAAAAATCACCTTATGCCTCTCTTACCTAACCAATCAAGAATATAGGAATCCTTACCACACTTAGCCATACTCAACCTTCTTTGAAGTTGGACTTAACCCCATCTAATCTACCAAAGAAACCTTCAACTAAACCAATTAAGGAGGTTGAGTTTCCCAAACCTCAACCTTGAACTAGACCCATACCACCTCCTTACCACTTACCTTTTTATCTTAAAAACCCATCCTTCTACCATTTTAATTGCCTATTCTTCTTCTAAGAAACCATCCCCTTTTCTACACCTATGCCTACACCCATCAAACCCTCCAATTCTCCATCATTTTTAACTAGCCTTTCTACCTCTACTTTCCCACCTATAGCTAAACCTTCATAATCCAAGTCTTCCATACCAAATTTTCAACATCTAAACTAACCATAACCAAGTAAACCCAACCAAAGAAAACCATTCCTTCAACTACAACTTATATTGTAAAGTATACAGCCAAGAAGGTTCCCATCCCTAAAACTATAAACCCATCATGTACAATGCTTTTGAATGAATCCTAATCAACCATACTACAAAGGTTATTAAAAAACTATCCCATTAGCTTACCCCATATCAAACCATTCAATCCTTCCAATACCAAACCCTCCTGGTTCAATGATAACTTGATATGTGTATATCATAGGGCACTAGGACATGACATGGAGAACTACAAATCTCTCCCAAAAAAATTCCTAGCCTATATGATAAGGATGATATGTTATCAAATAAACCCTTTTTATGCCCATTAACAATATTACCATCAACCCAACCTACCCAACCTTTACCTACTCTCCCACTCTTACCCAAGGATGAGAAGGAGGAACTGAAGAAAGCATCAAACCCAACAAACCCCCTCATCCACACTATTCATGTGGTTATGTGATCCCATGCCCAATAGAAAGATAAGGGAAAAGCTAAGGCATATATTCTATAAACATACCCTTTAACCCCTCAATCCACCAACCAAGCCCAACATCTCCACCCTCACCTTCAAAACTATCAAAACCCAATGTATCCATTTTGGGATCCTCTCCCTCCAACCCATTTGAATCCATCTAGTGTATCATGTTGAAATAACTTCACCAAACACCAATCAAAATGAGCCTTTATGAACTAGTCAACACCTCACCCCATAATTACCAAGCACTAATTAAGGCTCTACAATCTATAGAGGTTCAACTAGATGATCCCTAACATCTTTCACCCTTTGTTTGAGCCCATCATCTTTTTGCCCTCATCACCTTTTAGGATTCTGAAATACCTCCATCTCATCTTGAGGATTTTGATCCTCCCATCTTCATCACAACATACATCAATCAAACCAACATCAAGAGGGTTATGATTGATGAAAGAGATAACATCAACATTATCTCTTCCCATACCTATGACCAACTTTAGCTACCCAAGTATATTATGTCAGAAAGTATTGTAATCTTTTAATGATACCATGGCCATAATCTTGGGGACCATTATCCTCCATATCCACTTGGGGCCTCATACCATTACCAAACTATTCTATGTTATAAATGGTGAGTTTCAATATAATGTGTTACTTAGATGCCCTTAGATCCATGCTATGATTTTTATCCCTTGAACCTTACACTTATGTGTCAAATTTGAGCACAAGGGACTAGTTATTAGCATCAATGTTGATCCTAGTCCATTTTCCTCTTACAATATGACATATCAGCCTAATGTCATTTGATTCCTCCTTCATCTACCTTACCACAAACTTCTAAAAAAAAACCCACCAACCACAACCAATAACACTCCTACTCACAATAATGATGAAGCATCAACTAGCTCATTTAACCCTTCATCCCAAATTCTAGTTGACAGCACCTTACAATACACATTTTAATGACTCTTTATTGGGTAATATCATCTTTTAGCCTTAGATGCTTTCCCTACTCCAAAATAATATAGTAACCTTAAATATGGCCCTTCCTATGATCCCAACATTGGAACAATCATCCTTTTTGGTCTCCCCAATATTCAAACAAATTTCATCTATAGGAGACTTAATCAGCCACTTCTCTCTCCCACCATAACCCAATTCATCTAACCATTCACCATCAATTTTTATTACCTAAAAAACTAGCCTTTACCAAAGATTACCTTTACTGGTGCACTTGGAAGGGGTTTGGTCTTGGCCTCTATGAATAAGAACCTCATGAGTTACCCATAATCAGAACTCAAAAAACTCATGAGTTCTTTGGCCTTGGGTTTATACCACTAGAAGAACCCATATCACCAAAACCCATTACCACTATTGATGAATAAATTTTGTCCTCCCCATCTCCCTCCAAACTTGAGGAGTCTTATATCATCCCATCTAACTTTATTTTTATCAATACCATTAGTTTAGGCCCCTTGACCTATCAAAAGGATGGCCAAACTAAAACCTTTCCTCTCATTCATCCTATAATTATTGAACTTGAATTTATTACCTTCAACACCATCCAACATCAGGATGATGAGTCCATTCTCATGTACCTTAGTATAGGGGATTCTTCTATTCATAAATCTCTTCTTCCTAAGAATCAAAATATGATGAATAAATCCAGTATTGATGTCAACTTTGGTACTTAGGATAACCCTAGTATCATCAAAATTGACCAATCTTTAAATTCCATAGAGTAACAAGATTACCCTTCTTTCCTTTGAGATTGTATCATAGTGTTTTCTTAGACCTATCAGGATATGTCCAAAATTGACCCTTCTATTTCCCTCCATAACATTATTACATGTCCTGAGGCTAAACCAGTTTGGCAAAAGCTTCATAGGATGCATCCTCACATAGCCATTCTTGTCAATGAAGAGATTCAACTTCTCTTATCTATTAAGTTCATTCAACCTATTAACTATCCTGAATGGGTTTCCAACATCATTCCCATCACCAAACCAATAGAGGGCCTTTACCTTTGCATCAATTTTTATGACCTCAATCTCACTTTCCCAAAAGATGACTTTCTTCTAACAAACATCAACCAAATTTTTGATCTTATAATTAGCCATGAAATGTTATCTCTCATGGATGGTTTCTCAAGATATAATCATATCTTTATTTCCCTCAAATATCATCATAAAAATTCCTTTATTACCCTAGGGGAACCTTCTACTATAGGGCCATGCCCTTTGGACTAAAGAACACTAGAGAAACCTATCATTGGGCCATAACCTATATATTTCATGATCTCATCCATAAAATCATAGAGGACTATGTGGATGATCTCTTTGGGAAATACAAACACCACAAGGATCACCTAATTGTTCTTGCCATCATCTTCTACTAACTAATCCACTATCATGTTAGGCTCAATCACAAGAAATTCATTTTTGGGGTCTTATTGGGAAAGCTTCTTGGTTTCATTGTCTCTCTCCATGTAATCGAAATTGACCCCCCAAAAGTTAGATCAATCTTGGAGATGCATCCTCCTACCAACCTTACCTAAATCTATAGCCTATATGGAAAACTTCAATCCATCCATCACTTCATCTCTCAGTCATTAGATAAATGTCAACCCTTACACCATATCCTAAATAAAAACACCTCTTTTAAGTGGAATAAGGAATGCCAACAAGATTTTAATTCAATCAAGGAGTACCTTCTCTCTCCACCTATCCTCATCCCTCGTAAGGAATACCAACCCTTTTACCTATATATATCCACCACAAACCATTCCCTAGGGGCCATGCTTGTTCATCATGATGAATAAAATAAATAGCTAACCATATATTAATTACATTAATCACACCCTTATAAAATGTGAAACTTGGTATACCCATCTTGAAAAACTTTGCCTATCCTTAGTTTTCATGGCCTCTAAACTCCATCACTATCTTCTTAATCATAAAACATATGTCATCACCAACACTGATTCCCTCAAGTATATGCACTCTAATCCATAACAAAACTAATGTATGGATAAGTCGCTCATACTCTTAACTAAGTTTAATCTTAAGTTCCTTTCACAAAATTCCATTAAAGGATAGGCCATCATTGATCAATTGGTTGAAGTTCCTCTACTAGAAAATCAACCTCTTCCTCCTGCCTTTCCAGATGAGTCTATCATAACTCTTTCTCAGGAAGAACCCACCTACTATATGACCATGTTTTTTGATGGCTCTAAATGCTAACATGGGGGTGGTGTGTGTGTGGGGTGGGGGGTGGGTGTACTAGAGTGATCTCTTCCCCTTTATTTTAAACTAGACTTCAAATGCACCAACAATATAGATGAATATGAAGCCCTAGTCATAGGTCTCCAAATTACCCTAGCCTTGGGAGTTAAAATAATTAGTGTCTTTGATGACTCTCAATTAGTCATCAACTAGGTCAACATATCTTATCAATGTAAAAATGATGTCCTCCTAAAGTAAAAACAACTCATGGATGTATTCTTAGCATCATTCGACCATCACCTTATTCAGTTAGTTCCTTGATCTATCAACAAATTTATAGATATGATGACATCCCTTATCTCCCAAATTCCATATGAACCTACCAAATATTAAATATTTGTCACCATCCATCATTTTATCACACCCTCATATATCAGGTCTAATCTTCCTACCATTTTTACTATGGAAACATCTCATTCTAACATTTGGTATGACCAAAATTTTGACTAGCTTATCCTTGGAATTATTACTCCCAACCTTTCAAAGAATCCCTAAAGATATTTTATTTAGGGTACCTCTCATTACACCATACTAGGGGGAATCCTTTACATACATGGCTTTGATAACATCTTTCTCTATTTTTACATAGTCATGAAGCTTCCCACGCTATCAAGGAAATACATGATAGAATATGTGGGGGAAACTTTAGTGGCCTAGCCATCACTAAGAATATTATTTTCCTTGGCTATTATTGTCCCTCCCTCAATCAAGATTATTATGATTATGTAAAGAAGTGTGCCAAATGTCAATAACATGATAACTTACATCTATAGATTACTGGCCCTTCTGGTAATGGGGTCTTCACCTTATTGAGGAAATCAATACCCATTATTCACAATGACACTAATATATCATTACCACTACTAAATATTTCACCAATAGGTGGAGGTCATCCCTCTTATCTCAACCAAAGACCAAAAAAATTATTTACTTTATCAATCACCACATCATCTACCACTTTGATTTTCCCTATAAGATCATCATCAATAATGGAAAATATTTGAAAAATCAAAAAATCCAAGGTCTTTGTGATGATTTTAGAATGAATTTAATATTTTCCTTACCTTATCATCCACAAGTCAATAGACGGGTGGAAGACTCTAATAAAAATCTCATCAAAATACTCACCAAAGTAGTAAGTACTTTTGGTCAAGATTGGTGCCTACACATCCCTTTCACTTTATGGGACTATTAGACTAGCATTCAAACATCTACATGTGCTACCCCTTTCTCTCTCATATTTGGTGCAAAGGTTATCTTACCTCTCAAATTCTATATTATCTCTCTTTGCATATCATTACACAAAATCCTTTTTGAGATTGACTATCATCAAGAACATCTCACACATCTTGAAATTCTTGATCAACATCACCCCATAGCACTTAATCATCTTTATGTCTATCAATAATGAATCAAGTGTGCATACAAAAAACACCTTAAAGAGTGAGAGTTCAAAATTAGAGACCTCATCCTTAAGGAAAAACAACATGTAACTAATATGGAGAAAATAAAAAAGAACAAGTTTTCTTTCAATTGTCTTGGACTCTATATCATAACCCATAAGTATGGATCAAGTGCTTATCATTTTTCCTCTCTCAAAGGTAAACTAGAACCTGAGTCTCTCAATGCTTTACATTTGTATCCTTTTTATTATTGAAACAAAGATCAAACTTACCTTTGTGTCTAACTTAAGCTCATCCCTTATTTTATAATATTTTCACCTCTTTTCACCTACCTATCCATAATCTCCTTGGGGATAATGGATTATAACATAGAACTATGTGATTATCCATCATAGTTATAGCCTAATCCTACGCATGGGTACCACGGCTCTACCCATAGCATGGTTCTCATGGATACTTTTCATCTCTAATCATATGGAATCCCATGATCAGTTATCTCTCAAACCACTTTCCCCATATATCATTAACCTTTTGTGCTAAAGTTTTACCTCCATAAAGGTAAACCTTTAAGACTACCTACACTTGTCCATGTCTAACCTAGCATTCAAAATTGACAAATTGGGATACCAACATATCACTTGGGTTCATTATTTTAGACTACTCCCTTGAAGGATAGCTACCCAATAATTAAAATTTGCTTAAAAATAGACTGTTCACTTGAAGGATAGCTATAAAAATCCATTTTACACCATTTCCTTGAAGGATGGCTAAGAAATAATCATTATAAGCTTCCCACATTAGTAAACTTCAAAAACTTATCAAAATAACAAAAACAATGAACAACCCTATGTTAAAATCAAAGTAAGTAAGCCATAATCAGCTCTTATAAGTTTCCATTTATAGACTTCCTTCAGTGATCAACCTATGAATTATCCCAGTATGTCATAATAGGATCTTATAAATGTCATTTGTAGACTTCCCACATTGATCAGTATACATATCATATTAAGGCATAGACTTGTCTATTATGGTTTTTTAGTCACCTATAAAAGGGGTAATCCAACCCACATCATGTTACCTTTTCACCCATTTAGAATTCAACCATCTATATATCACCTCCCTTCCCTTTAATCCCCCTCTAAAATCAAGGGACTATGAGCTTACTTGACATAAAGTGATCAAGATACCCCCTTTCTCAATCAAAGTATGGTCATGCAAAGTATTCAATAGGCTTTGTTCACTAAGTCCATCCAACTATGTTTTCTTATTGTTCAGTCTTCGCTAACCCAAAACATCATGCCTTTTCTTTTCCCTCCATTAGTTCATATGGATGTATGTCTTATAACTCTTATCTCTTTTTCAATTTAGTTTTTAACCTACACCTAATTTATGTGTTTTAATTATTTATTCATATCACGTATCATATTCAAATATACAACCCTTATTCTCATCAACATAATCATAACACTATGAACCATGAACAAAATAGATATAAACCATATCCTACTCATAAAAAAACATCAAAAACCATAATCACAACCAACCATTATAACATCATAATAGCATATTATCCCTATCAAATGTCATCATAAAATAAATCTAAAACATCATCCTATCTATGAATATGATATCCTCATCCAATCTATAAACCACAGTGTCATAATCATCTTATAAATAACATCATCAAAATATATCTATCAACTATTCATGATCATGTGCAAACTAAACTAAACAACAACAAACATCTTGATCAAAAAACATTTTGAACACCTAATCATTTTGAATACCTAAAATAATTCTATTAGATAACCTCCACTACTCATATCTACACCATTTTTATAGCCTACCACTATAAACACCCCTTCACTCATGTCACCCCTTTACAACCACTTGCATATTTGGCATAATGTTTCTAACCTTCAACACTTTAAACCAATTCATCCACTTTATCACTTTTTCAATCAGTTTTGACCAAATTTAACCTTTTACACCCCTTTACCAATTTTAACCACTATCAATTCAACCATTTTATCATTTAAAGATTTTATTTACTTTTCATTATTTTCCAAAGTAAAATACAATTATTACACTAACATTCCTACTTTAACACAATTCTATAAATTTTCCACATAACCTTAAACTCTTTTCACTTGGTTTCCACCTTTTACTAGACCTTTCCACTAATACTTCACCTTCTAATGGTTCCTTGAACCATTGATGGTCCCTTAGGGACCTTTTTACCCCTAGGTTCAACCAATGATGGTCAGGTTCAACCATTGAATGTCATTGTGTGTGACCACTGATGGTGTAACTCAAACCCTTTACCTCCCATAACCTCTAAATAATCACCTAAAACCCCCCAATTTATATGCCTAAAATTATTCCCTGACCCATTACACTCCTAACAAAACCCTAATTTAATTCCCCCCACTAATTTACCTATAAATAACAAAAACCTAAACCTAGGGCATCATGGCCTAGGATAATTTTCAAAACCCTACCCCACTCATTAAACCTACTCAAATGTCACTTTCATCTAACACATTCATCTATACTATCAAATTCACAACAACACCTACCTCATTCCATGATCGATGTCATAATTAAAGCCCTCATACAACCACTTGACCATGCCCTCATCCACCTTACATCTATTCAAACCTTGAGACTGCTTAATTATTCTATCACCCAATTCACTACCACCAACTCAACATGCTTACCAAACAAATGACAAATCACCCAAATTACCCAAATCACAAACACCAAATAAGTAAAAAAGGTAAAATCACATTCACATTTTACTTTTATCTTCTTAAATTTTTAGGGTTTTCCTGACCATCAATGGTCAGGGTAACCATTGATAGTTAACCCTGAGGAAACACCTGACCATCGATAGTCAACCCTAGGGAAACACCTGACCATCAATGGTCAGGGTCCCACTTTTCTCTCCCCTCTCTCAAAATAACCTCACCTCACTATCAACCTTTTTTAAGAACTACATTTGACCTAAAGTTATTTTAGATATTATGTCCATGGAACTATGTAGGCAATGTCCACTTACCTAGTTCATATAGAGTCAACTCGACCATTCCCACCCAACCCATACCCAACCATTACACCACATCCATCTTGATGTTGGCAATTTTTGACTTAGACTATTCACTTATTTTTTGATAACTTTGCATGGTCATTTTGATCGTACAAACCAACCTTGCCATGTTGAACTCTTAAACTTTGTACCACCTCATACATGACTTGACCAATTATGTTATTTTATGGGAGCACTTCCTACCCTAGATACTTGTGACTAACATCAACCTTGTTTATATGTCTTGATAGGCTAGACCTGATCAGCTATGACTAATGCTATGGACTAGTTACCCCTATCACATGTCCCTCTAGAATTAAGCTTATTTTTACCAATATTATCAACTTTAGTATTTACACAATCTTGACTATCACCCTTAGTCACATTTTATGCATGTGTTTGCATCTCAAATTCTCAACCCTTTTATGTCACCCACCTTGTGCCTACCCATTTATAATTTATCAAACCATAACCTGATTTTACTTTTACCTCATCAAATCTTAGTTTGAGGGAAAACACCTCCTCCAATACTTGGGGCAACAAGACCTTGACCAACAATCTATTTTTGTTATACAACTTATAAAATCAAATGTACATAACAAAAAAGGTAAAAATGTAAACACTCAAAAACTACACATGATAGCTTTCAATGTTGAACTGCCTCTTGGCCCTTGTTTGACCTCACATCTAGTGAACCACATAGTCAATTAGAATTGTTTACTAACTTGACCCCATCAAACCCCTAACTTAACAAATTTGACTAAAACATTTAATTCACACATTTTAAAGTTATTTAACACATTTTATTTTGGCCCCTTGATTGTTGATGGTCAGCCTAACCATAAATGGTTAGCCTGACCATCGATGGTTAGGTCTCCAAGCATGCTTTAAAGTTTTAAAGAATTGTAAACTTTGTGTAAGATAAATATCTCCCTAAATGGTAACTTGATTTTAAAAATAGATTTAAAATGTTAAGAATTAGTGAGTTTATCCCCTTATCAAATTAGTAACTTCCTCTATCCCAATTAGCAACTTCATCTTATAAAAAGAGAAGAGGAGGAAGTGAAATGGATCCACAATCCATAATCTTGTATCCAAGCTCTCTTGTATATAGGTATCCAACATCCTTTAGCAATAAAAAAACATCATTGGAGACTCGAATCTCTATCAGAATCACTTTCAAAAGCCAAAGTACCATCACTCTAACTAAATTACTTTAGCCTTCCACCCACAAGTTTTAGGTATCCTTCACTTGTTTTGTTGAATTATCTTTTTTTTAACCTTCTTACCTTGTTAGACCTATTAGTATCTTATTTTACACCCCTTAACCCCATATCAGACCTCTATTTTCACAAATTCCTAATTTTTACCTTCTTTTTTTTATCATTATAGATTTGCATAGGTAACCATTGATGGTTATCACACCACCAATGGTCACCTCAACCATCAATGGTTACCCAACTACTGACGATCAACCTAAACCATTGATGGTTCACTTGACCGTTAATGGGTACTATGGCATAAAAACATAGCAAGCTATTTTTAAGCCTATAACCTTTAGTCAAACCCAACTTTCTCTATTTTTTCTTGATTACAGTACCTTTTCTAATTTTTTGAACGAGACCTTGACCATTTAGAATAAGTATTGATTAACTTTGATACTTTTGGTTACTTTTATATTAACTATCATTCTACTTTATTTGAATTGCACTTCATTTATCTCATGCAAGTAGATCTTTACTTTATAATTTACAACTTAATTTTTATAATAGTGTATTAACATCCTCTTAACAAGTAACACACTTTTGGGATCTAGCTCATGCTAGGTATTCCACTCATTTATTTGCTAGAAACCCCATTTTATTGTGTCTTTCTTATCTATAGGTTATTCCTTCCTAGCCAAAGAAGAGTTCCCATCATCATCTGGATTCATATGTTCACATTACCATATATTCTTCTACACACCCTATTACTAGTTTAATTATTTACTTTCAAAATTAAAAAATGAGTGGAAATTAACTGAAACACTAATAATAAATAATGACTAACACAACAAAACTTTGGATCAAATATCCAACAAACCCCCCTTGATCCAAAGGGGTATATATGATGAAGATCTGGAGCTATGACTATGAATTCATCAATGAATCTCTACTACATTTGCAAGATAACACATTATACATCATGGTACTGATCAAAACCAATGACACTCCATATAGAAGTCTACCCAACGAGTTATGGCATAAAAGGTAGATGAACATGATCAAGGCCTACTCATCCCCTATGATCATCATAATTTACTATAGTGGAACCTGATCAAATCCTATCCAACTACATCGACCCACATAAGTCTTACATAGGAACCCATCTAAGTGATCCTCTAGTACTCTATATGGCACATCTTTTAGATGCCCAAAAATCACCAACATCACATGCATGCCTTTTCTCAACACTCAAAATGATAATAAATCTAATGCTAACTCATACAACCACTGATGACTGATCGAAGGCAATTATGCAATATCTTCCTCCCATCAAGTGAGAGGTGAGAAGCTGTACAACATAAAAACAAATTCAAAATACTATGTCTACTCCATGTCATGAATATTAGGGATAAAAATATAAAAATGGAATTGAAAGCAAAAACACAAGCCAAAAATTTCTATCCCAATAGTGAACCCATACTCTAAGTGAATAGCGAACTAGAGAAGGGAAAACATCCTCCAACCTTTGTGGATCCTCCAACCTCTAGTTGTCACTTACATGATGTCAATAAAAAATATCTTGGGACATGTAATGGATGGAATTGTCTTCAAAAGCACAAACATGAGGTGACATTATAAAAAAATCATTTGTAAGATGTCATTTTCAATCAAGAATGCACCTTTATACATTAATTTCAATACATTTATTGTAAACATCATATAAAGAATCATAAAATCATAAAATAAATGATGTATTTATGTTTGGAATGTTCAAAAACCCATGAATCACCTAGTCACATGACCACCTTTGCATGAAATATTAACTTGTCAAAAAATTGACTTAAGAAGCTATAACTACACCCTTATATCACCGATTTAACCCAAAAAGATAGTTGGAAGAAATTTGAACCTTATACTTTTATAACTTTCAAGGGTTTCAAAAAATGTCTTCCATCACTTTCTCTACAATTATTTTTGAAATATAAACTGAATATCTCCTATTTGAAGTTTATTTTGATTGGTTTGGCAAATAAAATATATATGCATGTAAATATAAGTTACCAAAACAATTGACAAAAAGTGAACCTGTTGCGCTTTACTTCCTCTCAAATGGGGATTACAAATTTGATGGTGTCATAGAGTTAATTGGTCAATTCTCATCAATTAAAATTCTAATTCCTTGTTACTTCTACCAAGCTACATTTAAATTCAACAAAAATTCCCAACCACCATTCTTTATAGAGTTTGCCATACAAATTGAAATTTATAGAATAAAACAAATGGTGCTACAACTATATAATGTAAATTTTATCACAAATGATAGGCCAGCATACTTCTTTACTAGTTAACATTACTCTTGGACATGTTGTACTATGATATAAAGAGCAAAACAATATGATTTTAATATTTAAAAATAGTGTTGCAATGTAATCTCTACTCTTTTGTGCTTTGGTTTCTAGTAGCACACTTGCCTCTATGTTAATTTTTAATCTTCTCTTCTAATGTCTTACATGTGTGATTAAATAAAAAATACTCTATGCCATTACCAAAAATATTATTATTACCTGTGTTCTATAATTATTTTATTTTAAGTGAGTAATATTGCCTTCCAATGACCTCTTTAAATTATTCTCTTCAAATTTTTAGACTCTACAAATTACTTCACTCCTCTTCAAATTTTTGGATCTGATACCACTATTGGCCCAAGGAACAAGAGAAATAAAAACTTAGAAATTACATTGTGAATAGAATATTTGACAATAATGTAAAATTATATTATTTTGGGATTCCAACATTTTATTTTTATATAATAAATGCCTTTTAAAAGACATTCAGGTAAGTTACCAAGTGTAAATACCCAACAAGTTGAACCACCCGAACATTAACTAACATTAAAATAAACTAATACTAAATAATGAATAACACATAATAAAACCTTGGATCAAATATCTAACAATCCATATTCTCATATACATGGAGATAAAGTTATAAATTGATCACATGTCTTAATAATAAAAAAAGTACCCAAATTTTAGATTCTCTTTTGTAAAGTTTGTGAAAACTCTCTAATAGATAATTGGTACAAATATAAAATAATATCAACCATTCGAAGTAAAATCCCTAAATTAGTAATGACTCAAATATTTTAAAAGAGGGAAACATTGTATACATTTAATTTGATGCCATGATATTCAAGTATCAAAATAAATAACATAGACTAGATATTTATTAAATATAGCACAACCCTCAGCTCTATAGTCCTGAAGGTGGAGTTGAGTCCCCTATTTAGTTATATAGACCTGAAACTCTTAGGGTTTAAAATAAAGGTTTTTTTAAAGATAATAATTCCATACATCTAATGAAAATTAAAAAAACCTATATCCAAAAACCCACATTATTTATTTCTAAATCTAGAAATTATGAAAAGAAAACCAACCTTGAACTTTGTAGGTTACTATTCCATGTCTGGAATGATTTCCTTTCCTTCTTATAGCCAAATGTTTTCCTTCCTTATTTATTCTTTGTTGTTGTGATTCCCTCTTTTATTTTTTCACCTTCATTCTTATTCTTTTCTCCTCTCCCATGCATGTCTAGATTGGACACCATAATCTCCTATTATTTGGCCAAACAATCATCATGTAACTTCCCTTTATTAATTTACCACTCCACTTTTTTTTTTGAAATCATAGTCCATCAATCCATATCCAAGCATGGCACTAGACTAAAACCCTTTTCCCTTCCCAAAATTCTAAGTTAACACCTAAGATAATTGCTATAGCCAAAACAACCCTAATTTGATTCCTTTCTTACTTTTTGTCATTTAAAAATAGAACATAATAATAATTATGATTATATAAACTTACAAAAAAAATCTTATTTTTTATTAAATTCCAACTACATAATTCATGCCAATGAATATGAATAATCCAAAGCATTATCTAATGTTTTAAAGTTTATCTAAGCTAATTTTCTTTGGATTCCCTTTACACTATGCCATCAAAAGGCATATTAGTGTAAAACATAAACCCTATTTTTTAGACACTCTAAATATATAAAATTCAAATGTATAAATGAATTCAATAAAATTACATCTTGGTAGTCTTAGTTTCCTACACAAGTTTCATGAAGGTGCAATCCATAAGTAAGACAAATAAATAACTAGTTAAACGAGATCAATTTAACATCCTAACAAGGTCAATAAAATTTATATGCTAAGCCACAAAAATTAAAATATGACTAATCAATATGAATCATCAACAATATAATTCACACTCATGTCTTTACCAGATATAATGCAGTGAAAATCAACATAACAAGGTAGAGGTTTAACATACATGTGTAAATCATGAATCATAATGAAATCAAAGTAAAAATCCTCAATTATTACCAAGAAACCAATGAAAGTAATATTTATTTCACTCAATTAATTGAATGTGGTGTGTGCATGGGTATGGTGGAGATCTATCCACCCCCATTGTTAGTATCAACACCCCCATCTCTGATAATACTCTCCCTCTAAACTATTTGTGAGGATATAATAGTCAGATGACCACCTCATCAAACAAACTAGTAGTTATTCTAAAATCATAAAAAAACATCAACATATAATCATAAATGAAAATTTGAATGCAATAAATCTACAAATGAAATTAATTAATATAATCATAAGCATAATAAGACATATGAAACAACTATCTATCTAGATACTGATCATGAAACAAGTAATAAAACTATCAATAAACAACATATACAAATCCAAATCATAAATAAATATCAGCATTACTAATCATTGGTCTCATAATCAACCATTTAATACTTAAATATTTTGTAAAAGAAACTAGATCTGAACTCCTTCATAAAATAGGTCATCTTCTCGATAATACCTATTTTAACAATAGTTTTAAAAATATAAATAGTGTTCAACAAAATATAAATAATGTTTAGGAGAATTATTATTTAAATAAATGAGGAAACAACTTGATTAATTCTTCATAGTCCTCCCATGTATCACTATCCTCATAATATTTATTCCACTCAAACTTACATTGTGAGAATTCTCTATTATACAATCTCAGCTTGTGAATATCAATTATTCTAATTGGCTCTACTAAAAATACCCATGGATCTTGAACATGTAATACATTTAAATTTAATACATGTGAAGGATCAATACTATACTTATTAAGATGTGATACATGAAAAATGTTATGCATTTGAGCTAGAGCTGGTGGTAAACCAAGTATATATGCTATAGGATTAATTACTTATAGAATCTCAAAGGGTCCCACATATCATGGTGATAACTTGATTGATTTCCCAAACTTTATTTCTATCTTTTGGGATTTAATCCATAGAAAAACTGTCTTTAACTAATAAATATCTTGTTATTTTTAAATTAACATAAAATTTTGGCCTATCCTTGGATTCACCCAATCTCTCATTTATTAATTTTACTTGTTCTTCTATTTTATCCTAGTTGATTGGTGTTCTACACCTCCTACCATATAATGATTCAAAAGGAGATATTTTAATATCTGATTGTATGAGTTGTTGTAAGTAAACTCAACCAATGGTAGGTATACTTCCCAATTGTATTTTTGGTCCATGAAATACATCCTCAACATATCCTCTAAGATATAATATATTATCTTTTTCCCCATCCATTTATGGATTATAAGTTTTAGTAAAGTTCAGTTGTATACCCAAAACTAAATTTAGAGCCTGTCAAAACCTAATGGTCCCTATCTAAAATTATTTTTTCTAAAACCCATCTAATCTATGAAATTCTTTCACAAACTTCTTATCATGCATTAGTGCATCATCTTTCAAATTACCAAGAATGAAGTGATCTACCTAAGTAAATTTGTCCACAACTACCAAGATCATGTCATGACAGTTTTTGGACATAGGCAAACCTTGGATAAATTATGTGTTAATAACTTGACACTTCCATTATAGTATGTAATATGGGTACAAAAATCTTATAGGATGCACATATTCAGACTTAACTTGCTAAAAATCTAAGCATATATATATAAAATCAATTTCATCCTTCTTAATTCCCTTCCATAAATACAATGGTTTCAAATTTTCTATAATATTAGTCACTCTAGAATTCCATGAATAAGGAACATTATTCAATTCCTTTAGCACAATATTCCTCAAATTTTTCCCTTTAGGAACATATATTATTCCATTGACCCTTAAAATCCTATCATTCTCAAATTAAAAGCCTTGGTATCTATTATCTTGAGAGTTTTTAACAATGCTTTCTTAACCTATTTATATAATACATCTCCAAATGAGAATTTTACTCCCAGATCTTGAAATTTACTCCTTATAATAGGCAAAACCACAACTTACCTCCTACAACTAAGGTAATTTGTAACTCTATTCTCTTTGCCCTTAATGTAGTTGATATCAAAATCATAATTTGATAAAAAATCTAACCACTACCTCTAATGAGCATTGAGGTTAGGTTAGGTGAATATATACATAATACCTAAGTTATCAATCTTAATTTCAAAAGGTTTACCTAGAAAATAGTGCCTCTAAATCTACAAGGCATGAACTATAAAAATTAGATCCAAATCATGAGGAGAATATTTTAACTCATAAGGCTTCAGTTTCCTTGATTCATAAGCCACTTCTGAACCATCATGTATAATAACTCCTAATCCATCTCCTGATGTATCTATTGTAACTAAAAAGTGACCATTCGGATCTAGAATTTGTAACACTGGTGTATAATTAAACATCTATTTCAAAACCTAAAAGGCTTCTTCACACTTATAAAACCATATAAAACATTACTCTTTTTTCTAAATAAAGTTAATTGGATTAACTATATTGAATAAATTTGGTAAAAATTTTGTATAGTACCCTAATTAACCCATGAAACTATGAACCTCATGCACATTCTTGGGTGTTGGCCAATCCATAATATCTCTAATCTTAGTTGGCACTAAAAATACCATCTGTAGAGATGATGTGTCTCAAGTATTATACTCTTCTTTAAAATAAATCACATTTGGACAAATTTCCATAGAGTTTGTCCTTTTGTAACTACTACAAAACTAAATGCATGTGTTCAACATGCTCTTCTTCACTTTTAAAGTAGATGAGGATGTCATCCAAAAAAACTAGCACAAATTGATCAATATAATCTCTAAACACACCATTCATGAGATTCATGAATGTTGTAGGTGTATTCCTTAATCCAAAATGAAGTGATGTGAACTTGTAATTCCCATAATGAATCTTGAAAGCTATTTTTGTAATATATTCCTCTTTAATTCAAAGTTTATGATATCCAATATGAAGATAAATATTTGAAAAGACTATTTCACCATGAATTTGATTGAAATTATCATCAATTCAAGGCAAATGGTACCTATTATGGATCATTTATTTATTAATCATGGGGTATTCAATGCACAAATAAAGGGTTTCATCATTATTATTGATAAAGACTACAGGTTCACCACATAGGTAAACACTTGGCTGAGTCAAACCCTTGGCCAACATCTCCTAAATTTATGCCTTTAACTCAACTAGCTTAGTTGTCATTTTGTATCATTCCTTAGACCATGGTTTTGATCTTAGAATGATATTAATGGTGAAATCAAATTCTATTTTAGGAGGCAACCCTAGTAAGTCTTATGGAAAAACATCTTGAAATAATTTTAGAAAATGATATACTTCCAAAGTGGGTTTCTTCGCTTCAAAAATTTCATATTTTTTGACTATGAATGTTTGACATCCCTTTCATTAAGCCTTTTTCAGCTTAATTCTAAAAAATTTCTTGATTTTAACTCCCTTGGACTTCCTTGGATCTGGGATCATTTTCCTAAATAATACAAACAATCAACCTTTTTAAGGAAATAATCAACTTTGGCTTTATGTATAGAGATCTAATTCACTCCTAAGATCACATCATATTGCCTAGGGGTGTTTCATAAATATCAACAACCGTAGTGAATTCTACAATTTAATTTTAGCCCCCATAAGACATTTGTCAGCCTTAAACTTAGATTCATTCTTGTACTACACTGACTAAAAAAATTTCATGAAAATAATGTAGATAATTTACTTAACATTCTAGGAGAAATAAAACATTTTTTAGCTCTTGGATATATTAAAATAGTTATAGGGTTCCCAAATAAAGTACCTAATACTTTAATAGGAAAGGCTTAGAATTTTTCTTGATGATTATTCATGGTTTCCTGGATATGTGGTTGGAAGATTCCTTAATAAGATCTAGAAATGGATGTATTCTTGTTTTTTCTATATATCTTCTACTGAGGATAATCCTTGGCATAATGATGTCCTCCATAAGTAAAAAATTCATTAGATGGTCCCTATATCTTAGCTTAATTATCACCCTTGAATCCTTATCTGAAATTACCTTCTAGTTTCTTATTTTCATAAGCATTATTAAATCTTGTATTTTGACTATTGACCTAGTTCTTAGAATTACCATTCCATTTCTATTTATTCTTATTTAAGGATGTCTTGAAACTACCAATATTATTAAAAATTTCTCTCACCTCTACCAGTGACTTCAACTTTTGATCTTACTTGACTACTTTCTCAAAAACTTGATCTATGGTAGATGGTCCATGCACATCCACTTCACAACCAATTTGGTGTTTCAATCTGATGATGAACTTATCAATCTATAAAATTTCATCCTTATAGTACTATGGTACATACTTCAATATCTTTTTGAGCTTCTCCTAATACTCCTTCACTAGCAAATCCACTTGCTTCAAATTTTATAAATCTATCATTTTTTTATCAAAATAAAGCTAGGTAACCATCAAGCTCTAAAAAGAGACATAAACTACTCCCATGTTCTGGTAGTGGAATCAAGGCTTGTCTCAAGATTTTTGTTAGCCCACCAAGTAATTGCTTCACCATCTATTTGGTAAGATCTCCACACAACCTTAGTTACTTCATCGTAATTTCAAATTTTAAAATACTTTTCCATTTCTATGATCTAAACTTTAGGTCCATCACCCAAAATAGTTTCATCAAACTTGGGTGGGTTTACTTTCTTCATGTCACATGAAATCTCTATAGATAATTGAGATCTATCCACTTTTTAACCTTCATTATGACCCTACTCTTGAGGCACTTCTTGTTATTCAGGTTATTCCTCTGAAACTTCTTGTTCCTCTTCCTTTTCAGGTACATGAACTTCTCACTCTAGATATGTTATTCTATCTCTAGTCTCATTCATGACATTGAGTATTTGATCAAGTTTTGTATCTTATTATATTATTATTTCATTAAGATTAATTTGATGCTTTTCATTCAAATTTCCCTCACCAATTGATTTACCTCATGCCATTCTCATTTCTAAAAAAATTGTGAGAATATATTTTCATTAGTGGTCACATTAGCTCTAAGAGTTAAACCTTAAGTTTTGATACCATGATGTTAATACCCACACTAGGTTAACCAACAATTGCACTAATTTTTTTTTATCACAAATTATTTTTAAAATCATTTAAATCTATCTACTTTATCATTGATTGATGACTAAAGGTATCTAAAGCATTAAATTCTATAATTTATTAACCCATTGGTTAAGGTCTGATCCATATAGTGTTTAAAAAATCTAATTAGGTTAGAAAATAAATATTTTAATCAATGTACAGTATAATAAATTAATTAGAAAAAATACTAATATATTCCATAATTCAATTATACAAAATCTTATATCTATTGTTATTATAATTTTAGAATACTATATAATCTACACAACCACTATTTTCTTTAAGTATTCATCAAAAAATAAGGTAAAATGTAGTATAAATTCATAAATATAATATAATGAGTAAAACAATATAAAAGGATATTTATAAACATATTAGTGATCCATGAATGTATCTTGAGTATAATCCTAATTTTTGAATCAAATGACAGAGGGAGAACATCATCTGAGTGTTTTATGTTCAACCATAGACCAATGGTCTCTTACACACCTCCCTAATAGGAGTGGCCCTATCCTTCATAGAGGGGAAAATAATAATAATATGGATATTGAGAAATAAATTAAAATGCATTTGTGTACCATCACTTTTACATGTAGCAATCAAATCAACCATGGAATCAAATATTGTATTTAAATGATATCACTAAACACAAGTAAACTAGAAGTACAATGAAATGATAATGTCTTAGTTATAACATTACTTTGGCCAAATTTTTCATTATAGATATCATATCTAAAAATTTGTGTCAATTCAACTCATATTAAACTCTCTACTACTAGATCATTACTAACATACGATATCAGGGGATAGATATATGAGTTACCCACTAGCATGCTCATATAACCATGCTTTATTATCCAAATATAGTCTATATATAAATATTCAAACTAAAATAATACAACTTAAATATGCACTAAATAACATAAAATATAAAATGATGTAATCAAACATCATTCATGAATCAAATTATTTCTAATCATTTAAAAACCAAGTGGTAACATAGATTTATCAAAATAACTATATTCAAAACCAGTTATGTTAGGTAGACTAAAAAAATAGAAACCATTAGAAGTAAAATCCCTAAATTGGTAATGGATTGAATATTTTTGAAGAGGGAAACATTTTATGGTTTTAATTTAATTCCATGATTGTCAAGAATCAAAATCTATTGAGAAACAAAATAGGCTAGATCTTTGTTAAATATAGCTAATCCCTCAATTTTATATGCTTGAGAGTGGAGCTGAGTCCCATCCTCAAGTCTATAGACCTGAAAGTCCTAGGGTTTAAAATAAGGTTTTTATCAAATATAATCATTCCATATATTTAATTAATATATAAAAACTCCTATCTAAAAACTCACAATATTTCTTTCCAAATAAAGAAACTATGAAAAGAAAATTGACCTAGTACTTTCAAGGTTACTATTCAATGCTTACAATGATTACCTTCCTTCCAATAGCTAAATTTTTTCCTTATTTATTCTCTTGTCATGATTTTATATTTTATCTTCTCACATTTATTCATATTCTCTTCTCCTCAACCATGCATATCTTTCATGGCCTCTATAATCTCCTACTATTTAGCCAACTAATCCTCATGCAACTTCCATTTATTAATGCACCACTCCACTACTTTTATTGAACTCAGAGTCCATCACTCCATATTTAAGCATGGTGGTAGACCAAAACCCTTTTTTCCTCCAAAATTCCAAGTCAACACTCATGATAATTACTATAAACAAAACAAACCTAATTTAATTCCATTCTTACTCTATTTTCATTTGATAATAATAATAATAATAATAATAATAATAATAATAATAATAATAGTAGTAGTAGTAGTAGTAGTAGTAGTAGTAGTAGTAGTAATAATAATAATAATAATAATAATAATAATAATAACTCTATAAAATTCCAAATAAAACCTCATTTTTTATGTAATTCTAACTACGTAATGGATGCTAATGAATACAAATAATCCAAAGCATTATCCAATGTTTTAAATTTTATTTAAGCCAATATAATTTGGGGTCCCTTTACATTATGCCATCAAAATATATTTTAGTGTAAAACATACACCTTATTTATTAGACACTCCAAATATATAAAACTCAAATGTAGAAATGAATGAACTAAAATCACATCTCGATAATCTTATTTTCCTACATAAGTTTTATGGATATGTAACCCATCAGTAAGACTAATAAACAACCAGTTAAATGAGATCAATTTATCATCCTAACAAGGTTAATAACATTTCTAGGTTATGTCATAAAAATCACAATGCGACCAATCAAGATGAATCATCAGAAAGACAATTCAAAATCATGTTTACCAAATATAATGTAGTTAAAATCAATATAACACAATATAGGTTTAACATACTTGTGTGAATCATGACTTGTAATGAAATCAAGGTAAACAAGATGTATTTGTTACCAAACAACCAATGCAAGTTATAATTATTTCACTCAAATAATTGAATGTGGTGTGTGCACAGGTTTGGTGGAGATATCTCAACCCCTATTTCTGGTATGTACGCCCTCCTCTCCAATGATGCTTTCCATTTGAACTTCCTAAGAGGGAGGAATAATCTTATAACCACCTCATCAAATAAATTGGTAGTTCATTCAAAATTATAAATTATCATCAAGATATAACCATAAATGAACTTTTGAATGTAATAAATGTGCAGATGAAATCAATCAATATGATCGTAAGCATAATAATACATGCAACAACTATTATATATATATATATATATATATATATATAAACTCAAATATAAATATCAGCACTACTAATCATTTATCTCACAATGCACCATTTAATGCTTAAATATTTTGTAGAGGAAACTAAATGTGACAATGGAGACAATGGATCTCAATTGAGATTATAAACCAAATGAAGAGGGAAAGGTAGTCATTTACATGGAATATTTGGAGATAGAATCATAAGAGAAAATGGAGGAATTTTTGTATGAAGAGATATAAATAAAATTAAAAAAATATGCTATATGAATAAGTTATTAAGTAAATTACTACTGAATACTAAATTAGAGGATTGTACACCACATAAAAGGATAACACACCATATCATAAGATGGGAATCACATGTCAGAATAAATAAATTTTTTGGCATGGGGAACATTAAATAATAAATGGATTAAATAGTAATGATGTTCCTGATGGCCAATTTTGGCCCACATACAAAATTGCATAGGTGTAGTGTAGTCTGTCAGAGGTCATGATGTAGAGAAATAAGTATATTTCCTAATTGGTCAAATGATCAAAGATATTGAGCAAATTTCTAGATGGAATGAGTTGACCAAAAGGATCAATTTCTAAAGGATAGGTCTAGAGTTGTAGAGACCCTTTAGGGTATCAAGAGTTCTTGGAATTAGCATGGAAATTCATGGCATTAATTTGGTTCTTCATTGTGTTCATCTAGACATTTTGGATCTAGTGGTAAAAATTTTGAGTAGGCAATTTGATGACATTATCATTATCACATGTGGATGAGTTAGGGAGAATTGGTCATATGGTTGTAACCAAATTAGTCCCAAGTTTATACATGCTAAATTTTAGGACATGTATCTAAGTGCAACAAAAGAAATTAAGGGCCAAAGTTGGCCTCTCAAACAAAATTTGCTAGCTTGGGGGTGATATGGTGTTATTTTATGATTATCAATCATGAACTCAGTAAGTAAGAAATGAATAATTTCATATAGGAAATGGGTTTTGTGATCACTAGTAAAACTTAGTGGGCATATAAACCAAGTTATGATATGTTTCCAAATGAATCACATAGCAATAACAACAATATAATCCCTTGTTGGTGTATCTTTAGCCCAGTGTGTGAGATAATCAATTTTTATGATATATCAAGAAGCTATTCATCTTCTATCTAGATTTATGGGGCCAAAAAAATTAATAACGCACTTTTCAAATGGTTCTTGAAATAGAATTAGATGTAAAGGCATGGCATCTTAGAAATTTGGTTTTCTTATGCATTGATAAATGTCACACATCCTAACATATATCTTAGCATCTTTAAAAAGGGTAGGCCAACATAATCTAGATAGTAAAACCTTGCACATAGTAGCCTCTCCAACATAGTTTCCACCTAAAATATCTTCGTGAACTTCTTGGAGTACCTCAAAATGCTCATGTTTCATGATAAAGTGTCAAAGAAGTTTTTCTTGGCTAAGCTTGTATAGGTCCCCTCCTATGAGCTACAACATAGACTATGAATTATTTCTTGGCCTACAGTTTTAGATAGTTAAACACTGAGCTAGTACTTAGAAAGACTAAAATATCTTCTAACTCCTTAGGTACATGAGTAAAATGAAAAACTTAAAGATCAGACAAGTCATATTCAATAGTGCATGGTGATTCTCTAGAATCAATTTGAGAGAGATGATTAGGGCCACAATTAGGTTTTCCTATTTTGACCATTACAAAAAATTGAAATTCTTGAAATAACATTATCCAGTGGTAGATTCATCCATGCAACATAGGTTTGTTTACTATATAATTCAAAGATTCATGATCTATATAGAATACAATAGGATTTTCCAATAAGTATTATCAAAATTTATATAGAGCATAAACCATTGATAATACTTCATACTTTATAGTGGTGTAATTTTTCTTAACTAGAGTACATTTCATACTAGAAAATTAGATCAGATGATCAAGGTGACCTTCAGTTGGTTGTACAAGGATTGCACCAACTACCATTCTAGAAGCATCAACATGGAGATGGAATGGGCTTGTCCAGTCATGGAATTAGAGGATTGGAGTGGTAACCAGCTTGTCTTTTAATGACTCAAAATATTCTTGGAAAGATCAATTCTAGAATGAAGTGTTCATTATATTTTAAGATTTCCTCTAGAGGCATGACAATCTTTGCATACCCTTGAATAAATTTCCTATAATAACTTGTATGTCCTAGAAAGACATGAAATTTGCATTGAAAGTTCGACACTAGGAGGTGAATAATGATAGATAATTTTTCTAAGTCTACCAAAATTCCATCATTAAAAATAATATATCTTATAAGAACATCAAAAGGTGTGGTAAAAATACACTTCTTTAGATTCAAGGATGTTTTTAGGACTCGATAATGCTCAAGCATGAGTTTTATATTAGATAAATGGTCCTTGACCAAGTCATAGATTGTCAAATCATCCATGTAGAATTGAATAAAATTTTGGATGAAATTCTTAAAGGATTAAATGGCTATATGTGAGAATACATCTGGTGCATTCTTCAACCCAAAAGACATGATAATATATGTGAAGGATCCCCATTCAATAGCAAACATAGTCTCAGGTTGATCCTCCTCAATGATTTAGACTTGATGGTACCCCAAAAATCCATATATGAAATTATATATTTCACACCCAATTATGCCTTCAAGGATTTACTCTATGAATGGTTTTGAGAAGGGATCAGTGATGCAAGATGTGTTAAGTACCTTGTAATCAATTGAAATTCTAATGCATCCATATTTATTTATATTATGACCATGAAACTAACCCACTTAGATTCATTAATGGGGGTGATCATTCGAGCACACAACATACTATCAATTTCTTCCTTTATGTGTGCTTGTAGATTCAAATTCATCTTATATGGCCTTTTCCTGACTGGTTAAACATTATCAACTAGTTTAATATGCATCTTACCAATGGATGGATGAACTCCTTTCATGTCACTATAGATTATTGGAATTTAAAAACTCAAATATTTTTGAAACTTATGTGTCAGTCTAGTAATTACCTACAATAGCTATTTTTGGTTCTTTCTTTATGTCAATATTATGTTGGATAGTTTGAATTAGCTAAGAGTAAGGGTATTTATATTGGGACCAGTGTCATGGATAATTTGGGTTCAATAGTCTGAGAAACATACAAACGATTTGATAAAGGGTCAAGTGGGATGGACCCTTCACCCTCTTCTACCTGTAGTTTTATCTTTTATTTCCCTTGACATATCTCTTCATGTTACTCCTAATCAAAGACTAGTTTTGGTGTGGGAACAAAATGTGTAGATGGTTCACTGAAGAGAATTAGACCTTCTTCTAGGACATTTTGGATATATCTCAGGAAAATTTAATGGGACTAGGGTCACTAATAACAACTTCATGAATATCTTAGAGAGTGAGGACCAAATCCATTCTTGGTGAGGAATAAGATAATGTTGAGTTCATATTTTCCTTCAATAGATGCCAAAATTGGGTACCATTTATCATTCTTCATGAACATACCATGCACTCTCCTGAGTTCATGAAGCCATATAGAAAGCATGTACCCATAAGTACTCTGGTAAATAAGACTCTTTAGCTCTCCATATTGACACACAAGCCTCTATATGGGGTTTAGGTGCTTTTACTCTACTATAATTAATTATTCCCTTAACTTGGTTGTCATAATAGAGCTAATAATGCAAGGTAGAACATACTTGATCCCACTAGATAAGTCACTCATTATGGGTTCTCCACCATATTAGAATTTTACCACAAAAATGGTGAACTAAGGATCATATATGATCATTGTCAAAGTGATAAAATTCTTTAAGGAATTGGACAAAGTTGCATACTTCCATTTGCTTATGAAATCAAGGGACTACATCAAGTATTTCTAAAGGTGCATCTATAATTGGTCCCCTTATGACTTGGAGAGTAAGAAGTAAAATGAACCTGTGTCATTTATGATAGTTACATGGAACATTCTCCTAACTACCAATGGCACTACACACTCTTTCAGTGAGGTCATAGTCATTGTGGGCCCAATAATTACAAGCATTGATTGTAGTATTAGAAAGGGATTGATTATCTTTCCATCAAAGGATGCCATCAAGAGTAATATCATATTGCTCACCATATTTAGTAGTGACATTATATATGTGGTTAATATCCTCTTTCACATTAATAGGTTCTACATATGGGGGCCCATGTGTTTGATCTAGGGGAATAACAACACATTGATCAACATTCTCAAAATTGATGTAGTACTTTTTGAAACTTAAGTCTATGTTATTTTCATAACACCATGGTTGACCCAATAGAGATGGTATTTCATTATCCTCTGCTAACTTGAGAACTTCAAAGTTAGATTTGAAAGGTACTCCAAGAATATTCACTATTGTATTCTTTAGGATGTCAATCAATAGATAAAGAGTTTTATTAGCCAAAAATAATACATCTAAAATTTTTAGTGTTGGACTATCCATTTTACACCATGCATCCTTAGTGAGGACATTAAATTCAATTCCAATGTCAACTAAGATTCCCTAAATTACCCAACTATTGATGGCAGTATTAACTAGTATTTATTTATCCTCTAGAGGGCTAGGAAGAATAGGGGTATCTTACCACCAAGCATGATTTAAATGATGATCGTTAATCTACTAAGTCATTTGAGGTTGATCATAATTTAGTATTTGTACCCAATTTTAAGCTAAATGCTTAGTTATGGGACAATGTCTTCATCTAACATATGCTTGCAAAGCTCTTGAAAATCATCTCACACCACATTTTGAGGCTCTATTATCTTTTGCATATCAGCACATTACATTACTTCTTGGTCCTTATGAAATTAAATTTATCCTTGTAATTCTCATACAAGCAACATAGTGTCTTAGAGCACATCATTATATTGTTGGGCATCAAGATACTTCCTTGCCTAAGGTTATTCACATTGTACCTTCTCAGTAGGAGTAGATGTAGACTGAGATTGTCCTCCACTACGTGTAGTAATATTCACCTATTGAGATATTGGGGTGATTGAGTGTATGCACCAGTGTGGATTCTTAATTTTAATTATACCTACAGCTTTTTTATTCATCTCCTTAGTGATGGTCATGTACACTTCAAGACATTCTTCCAACTGATGGTCATTTTTACCAAAAACACATGTTGGGTAAACTGGATAATCCCTTTGATAGTGGTCTTAGAATCTAAACTTATTACATGTTATTGGTGGAAAATTACCACCTCCTCATCCTCATCCTCTACCTTAACCATGGAATCCACCATTATCCTAATTTTTGAACATAGAGGTTTGGCATGTATCACATGTGTACTTCATGGATATCACTAATTAGCTGACAATCATTTGTGTCATGGGTGTAGGCATTATATATTTTGAAATATTCATACACCTTAGAATGTGTAGCTCACTAAAAGATAGGATAGGATCATATATCATGATATTCATGGAAGATTTCACATGTCTACTTCAATATAGTGCATATGTTTTTACATGGGCATTTGCTTCAGTTATGTCTTTTAGACTCATAATCAGTACACCAAAGACCATTACAAGTATTATACACATTGTTTGTAGTTAGGTTTTCAAGATATGATTCTATTAAATCTATTTGGGATTTCATGAAGGTACTAATCCTATTTTCAATACTACCAATAACTTTAGTGGTGAGGGTGGCTTCCAAAGCTTCACATGGGCTAGTAAAAGTCTTATAGTATAGTGTTCATTAAAAAATAAGTAACAAACCTCCCACAAAATATTGTGCATGCTGAAAAACATTGATTTAAAATGATAAATTTGATAGAATTATTTTGAACCTTGTGTCATATTCTTTTACACTTTTAGTGAGCTCATACTTTATATTTTTCAACACAACAATACTTTATTGCTCAAATTTGGGAATGCAAAATTCTTGAAGGAATGTTATTTTCAAATGATCATAGTTAATTAATACTTGTTGAGGGTTGAATTTATATACCACTTATATGGAATTTTTCTTAGAAGAAATGATTCCTTGTACCCTCCAAATAAGTTTTCACTTATTGACATGATCTGTAGCATTCTCTGCGCCTTGATATTTAGGTAGATGAAGCATCATTTCATAATATATTATATTAAACTGATGTGCTTAAAATGGTGGTTATTTTTTTTTACCCAACTTCCCCTCTTTATTTACAAAAATATGGACCCACATTTTTTAGACTATAGTCTTGACTTTGAGACCCTTTACTATGTGTTTTTTTTGAAAAATTCTAGGAAAACACTGACTGTTAACGTTTCATACTTTGGAAAGATAACATTGGTGCTATGTTTTCATAGACTACCTTTATATTTATATCAATATTACTCTATTGGGATTTTATATTTGGGCTTATCTTTATCAGACTTATGCAATTTATCTTTGTCATGTATTTTGTCGATTATCTAAATTCCTTTAGACTATATGTTTTAGACTAATTTTTATAGGATTTTTGGTCATAGACTTATCTTTGTTAGGAACATTATTATGGACATTTTGTATTAAATAATTACCCAAATGGAATTGGGTCTACATGATTTTTTTGTGGCCATTTTACCTAATACAGTTGCCCTTCAACATTTTTGAGACTTACCCTTTAGACTTTTTGTAGCTACCCTTTAGGACTTTTGTCACATCCATTTTTCCTAATAGAATTTCCCTTTGGACCTTTTAAACATGCCCTTTGGGCCTTTTTTCCCAAGACTTTTTCCCTTCAAACATTCCTTTAGACATTTTATCTAAGAGATTTTATCCCTTTTGAACTTGCCCTTTAAGACTTTTGTCCTGGGCTCGTAGCCTTTTAAACATTCCTTTAGACATTTTTTTTTGAGATATTTTGCCCTTCACACATGCCCTTTGGAACTTTTGTCTCGATAATTTTTCCCAATGAGCCTATCCTTCAAGACTTTTACCCCAAACTAATTCCTTCAAACTTTTTATTTGATGAAAATGCAATCCCTTCAGACTTTGTGTCTCGAACACTTTGTTTGATGAAATTAGGATCCCTAAAATAATTATCCTACACAAAAATGTTGCAACAATTTCCTTGAAACAATACCCTAATACCAAGTGTCACCCTTTCTTAGAGAGCATTTGATTATGTTTTAATCTTGATTTAAGATTTTAGCCTAGGTTTCAATCATATTTTATTCATACAACTAAGACCTTATGCTATAATATTCATGTAGGGTCCTTTATATATATTTACCAAAGTATTATGATAAGTATTCTTCTCATTTATACTTACAAAAATAGGGATTCCCAAGGAAACGATAAGTGTCCATCTCGTAGGGAGTTAAGTTGACTTGACAATCACATGGACATCTTTAATATTCATATGAACATCAAAAGTAAGCTTAGAAATAAAATGTTCAAGTTCAAATTTTGATGGTCATGTACATGTCATTGATGGTGATGAGGATGTCTTTGATAGTTGTGTGAACATAAAATTTAGGATCATAAACTAAAGGACATGGGATAAAATTATGATGGTCATGTGGACATAAAATTTAAAATTAAATAAAATTATATGGGTTTAATTTTTGATGATTTTATGGATCTCATTTATAGTTTTGAAGACATCATTGATAGTTGTATAGATGTCAAATTTAAGCTTATAAGTTAGCCATCTTAGAATCAAAGGTTATTGGGCCCATACAGATTGATGACCAGTGTTTATCCAAATAGTTGATATAATGGTGTGAGATCAATGGAGACCTTTCAAAGGAACAAAGATGTGAAAAATTTTGATCTCATAGGATTCAATGATTCAAACCATTAAGATCCATGAACTATGTTAATTTGATCATAAATGATCTAATGGTTCAAGATCATGGAAAATTTAAAGGTCCCAGAACTAGAAAAAGGTTGTCAAGTGGCATAAAAAAAAATTATCTATGACTATAAAGACCATAGAGGCCCTATGGAGCTACCAAATGGAACACTTACATTCCATCATGTATAAGATTGATGGTGCAATTCCTCGATGGAAAATTTAAAGATCTAGACTTGGTGAGAGGCATGGGTAACATGTAATACATAATTATTTTTGGTTGTTCATAGTTTTATTAGTTTTAAAGCATTGATATAATGATACTTATCTTTTAAAAATAACTTGTAGTTATATTTTCCACCACCTTGGCCATTTAAACCATGTATCCTTAAAAGGCTAAGACTTTATGCATGTACAATTTTATAAATAGTACATATATTTTGAATTTTTGAAATACAATTCAAGTTATAATTATAAAAATTACCTTTGTCTTCATACACATGCACATGTTTCATAACTTTTACAAAGGCTATAACTAAAATTAGACACTTATAAAATTTTAGATCATAGTTAGAACTCAAGTTCCAACTATCACATGTAACAACCTTACATGAACTTGAAGGATGAGGTGACCCCTACCCCAAGTCTATATAAATAATTATAATCCAACTTAGATTTTGGGAAGGCCAGAGAATTTTAAATATATAAATAACATTAATTTTGATCATCAATGAATGTGTTTGTGTATTTTATTTCTAATTTCTATGTAATTAGTTATTATTTTCTTTGGTTGTATGTTTTAATAATCTTTAGTGTACAAAAGATACAACTAGATTATTGATTATTTTGATTGATGTAATAACCTATAGATGTGTAATATCTATTGAAATATTAGTGAATTATATTGATTAAGTCAATTAAGTTGGATTGATTCATAATTTTTATTATATACGAATGATTTCTTTGATGTAGTTTTTTTTGTGTGTGTAAAAGCTACCTCAAATACTTCACTAGCCTGAGCCATAATCTCCTAATTAAGGGTGTGTGATAGCTACCTTAAAAGGAGAAACCTTTGTCTAAGGCTTATGAATTTATTACATCATTATTTCCTTAGACTTCTTATTCATGTTTGATTATGTGTGTGAAATTTCTGCTAGGAATAGGTATAGGTTCTTATAGCATTCATCCTTTTAGAAACTAGCCAAAGAAGTCATTCTTTAAAACCATAGAAGATTTTTTTATACCTTACTCTTCCATCCTTTTTTGAGTTTATTTTGAGATATACCCACTCTACATTAGCAACTAATCACCCATCCAACTCACATAGAGATTCACTACCCTTATTAGGAACCACACCTCCATCCAAAAACCTTATCAACAACCTACACACCCTAATTGCTATTCCATCAACGTGTAACAAACCACATACCTATAACTCATACCTTGGAGTGGATTTTACCTTTATTGATATCCTAAAATGTTATAAGCTACATCATTTTATTATGTTGTGCATAAGACCCACATCAATAGTTCCACTAATGCTATAAGGAGAGCTAACACCCTAGATAATAGTAGGTATCATTTACATAGAGTTCACTAGAGTCACCTAGGAGAGTGACCAAATCTAATTCCTAAGATATTTTTTTAGTCTCACCCTTGACAAATCATAAGAAACCTAGAACTATGCCAACACTCCTAGTTTAGAACAATCCACCTCCTCTAGTAGGGAACCCCTTACATATAAGGAACCCTTTACTTGTTAACCAAATAATGGCTTGGATTTGGTTAGTTGGAACTGTTATTACCATCCCAAGATATGTTCATGATTTACTTCAAAATACCAAAAATTACTTTCCATCTTTTACTCCTTCAGGAGTAAGGACATTAGAATAACATATTATATCTTTTAAAGATTCATTAAGGCTAAGGAGTATTATCCATAAAGATGTTGTATGTATATTATTCCCTTTTACTTTAATGGATGTTTCTTATGATTGGTATTTAAATATAATCAAAAAAATTATCACTTCTTGGGATGAATGCTAAAAAATTTCCTTACACAATTTGGATAGGTCATCAATCCTAGTTTATTATACTAACACTTCACTATCATAAGGAGAGAACCTAATGATCCCATTCATGCTTTCAATGCAAAGTTATAGAAGATGTGAAACTAGTTGATTCTAAGGTACAAACTAGATGAGCCATTAATGTTAGAGATATATAAGAATGCCCTAGACCTAATCACTATTATGTTCTTGAGAAGAGCAATTGTTGCTAATAGATTGATGTTAACATATTAAGAGGCTATCAATATAGATAGGAAGCTCAATCCTTAGATGCTTGGTGCACCTAATGTCAATAATGGATATTTAGCATTAAATTTGATACCATATGTGAAGTAGAATTTTCTCACATTCAATCAAAATCAGTTGTACACATTGCTTCTATTGACACAAACAACATAACCAAATTTCAGCTTCTTGAACAATCATATGATAGGTAATGGTTACCTTCAAAATAAATAATCAACTATACTCCCCACTATTATTTTACAAGGTACTAATTCTATAAAGGTGGAACTAGATTCTATCTAAAAAATGGTTCAAAAGTTGACTAATGACTTCTTAAATATGCAAAGGAAGATGGGTAATGATAATGGCCCAATCATTAATTAGAGCATTTGATTCCAAAGATACACTAGATGATTAAATAGACATAAGAAACCTAAAAATATTTCAAATATCAATGTATAAATGACTCTTCCTAGATGGTGCATAGTTCACAACACCTCTCAACATGGTGAGCTTGACTATGTAGAGTTCTGTGAAGCATTGAAAATATTTCAAAGATAAGTAGTTAGGTAAGACTAGATGAATAATCCACTAGGATCCTAGGTATTTCTATGTTCTTCAAAAATCACAAGTTTCCCTTCTTAGGCAAAGATGACAATGAACTAAAACATAATATGGATGAATTTCATGATTTTTGGTAGTTCTAGAGAGGTGCATATAATCTAAATAATAAGTAACCTCTTATAACATCAAATCCTCCAAACACCACAGTGATTTCTCCTAATCCTAAAGTAGATAATAATCCACCCCTTCTAAAGGGGAATGATCAACAACAGAACAAGGAAGAGCTAAGTAAAGGATGATATAGCATTGTTGAGGATATGAAAAAGATCAAAGAAAATATAACTCTTCATGATTTAGTTCAAATTCCTAAATAAAAGGAGTTGTTATGGAAGTCAATTACTCTAAAAGATCATATGGAAAAAGCTAAAACATCTACAAATAAAGCAATCTTTGATGATGCCAATGTCATCTACAAGAGTAAGCCAAAATTTCCACCCTTCTTATTAACTATCTAATCATTTGTTAAGAACATTCATAATTTTTTAGTTGATTTTAGAGCTTCTAAAACTACCATGCCTACTTATATATGTCAAAATCTTGGTCTCACTCTAAGTCTTTCAAATATAATAGTTTCAAAACTAGATAAAATAATAGTACTAGTAGTTGGAGAATTGAACAATGCACACATTCAGGTAGCATCTAAACTGTGAGTCTAGATGGCCATTGATATTCTAATGGTTGACATATCAGAAGGTTATGGACTATTGTTGATTATAGATTGGTTTATAAAACTTAGTAAATATCTCTCTATAGACTTCTCTTATATCTGGCTACCATGGAGAAGAATTGTAAATCAAATCAAAATTAACAGAAAGCCGAGGATAAATTATCCCATTATGGAATATAATGTCAAGAATGAAGGGGTAAAGTATGAGTATCCTAGCCTTGGTATTTATACATTTACAACTCATAATCAAGTATAGAAGCTAAAACCTAGAGTTTATAATTAGATGTGGATTCTACACTTTGATGGTGCTAGATCCAAGCAAGGATTAGGCATGGAAATAGATCTAATTAATCCAAAAGGTAAAAACTTCTTGGTAGCATACAAATTGCAATTTCCATGCACTAACAATAGATCTGAGTATAAGGCTTTAGTTTTGGGACTATAGTTTGCACTCAAGAATAATGTTAATCAAATATCGGTATTTGGTAACTCAGAGCTGGTGGTCAATTAAGTCAAAAATAAATACCAATGCAAGTTGTCTTATTTAAGAATATACAAGAATAAAGCATGGGACATAACTGAAAGCTTTAAATATTTCAACATAGTAGCACTTCCTAGAGAGTAAAATCAAACCACTAATTCATTACCTACTAATGCTACTAATCTAGAGCCTCTACAATAATCCAAGGTAAAAAAAATTCTCAATTGAATTAGTACCATGTCCTTCCATTCTAAATAACATACAAAATTTCTATCTTTAATGATGACAAACAGATTATTTAATTTGTAGATAATTTAGGGGAATTAAATACCAAATCATCAATGATAAGGACATTAATCACCTCTATTAGGAAGAATCAAATAAATAAGGCATTCTCTAACTCAAAGAGAATTGATTTTTAGTTGGGTTAGTCATTTTTGAGATACCATTCGACATAGACCCTCAAGCTCAGCAAATTAGGAAATCTAAGGTCAATGAATCAAGCTTCAGAAGGGAAAATATAAGAGATGAACATAGCCCATGTTATGTTAATATCAATCTCAGTTGCACCCTAGAATAGAGATAATGAGTGAAGGATCTAATCACTCAATATAGGGACATCATTTCTTGTACTTATCAAGATTTTAAAGTATATGACCAATAGGTCATTACTCATATGATTCCATTGAAGTCAGATCATAAACCATTTAGATAGAGGTAAATACCATTCAATCCCATTCTAAAGCCTCTCATTTAGAAAGAAGTGGAGAAGCTATTAAGCGTAAAAATCATTTTTTTATAAGACATTCTACTCGAGTGGCCAATTCGGTCCTAGTAAGAAATAAGAGTGGTGATATCAGATTGTGTGGATTTTAGGAATATAAATAAGGCTTCTATAAAATACAATTATCCTCTACCCTTTATGGACAAGGTGATATAAATAGTAAGTGATTCTAAAATGATGTCTTTTTTGGATGGATTTTGAAGATATAATCAGGTACTAGTGCAATTTGAAGATAGAATAAAGATGACATTCACTATGAAGTGGGGAACTTATGTGTATATGAGGATTCCATTTGGATTAATAAATGTAAGATATACCTTTTAACATGTCATGGATCACACTTTCAAAGGATTGATAGGAAACTACATAATCATTTACATGGATGATCTTATAGTATTTTCAAAGAATAAAAAAGACCACATAAGTCACCTACAGTCCATATTTGAGTGATGCAAAAGGTTTGGTATTTCATTAAACCCAAATAAGATCATATTTAGAGTGATTGAAGGTAATATTTTTGGTCACATCATCATCAAGGATGGGATCACCATTGATCTAGATAGAATTCAAGCAATTTCAAAAATTCAGCCACCAAATAGTAAGAAAGAGCTAATCATTCTTCAAAAAGATTAACTTCATAAGCAAGTTTATTTTTGTATTTGTATAAATCAATAGACCTTTAAATTCTATGATCAAAAAAGATGCTGAAATAGGGTTGATAGTTGAAGCCCAAAAATACTTCTAGGACATTAAAGATGCAATATCATAGGCTCTAGTATCAATTAATCCATATTTTATGAAATATTTTTACCTATATCATTCAGTTTAGAGCATACAATATATAACATCATCACATAGAAGAAGGATGAGACTGAGCATCCAATTTCATTTATGATCACAAATTTTAAAGATGCAAAACATAGATATTCTATGTTTGATAAATAGATATTTACCCTTATCAAACTAGTGAAGAAGTTTTAGCATTAAATTTTGAGGAATAAAGTTAATACCATCATGCCTAATCCTGATATCAATCTCACCCTATCTCAGAATGAGATAGAAGAACATCAAGGAAAATATATTTCCAATCTATAAGAATTTGACATAGAGATCAAGCCTACAAAAATCATTCAGGGCCAAGTCACTATTCAACTTATGACTGAACCAGATCCATGTATCACCATAAAATAAGTGTGTGAAGCTCAAGTATCTAAAGGAGAATGGTATAATAATATAATATAGTATTTTCTTATAGGATCTTGTTCCCCATAACTCAATAGAGGGAGAAAAAGAGTTTTAAGGCTCAAAGCTACTCACGACATGATAAACAAGGGAGTCCACTATAGACAAAATTATGAAGGTATTTACCTTAGGTGTCTATCCATAGATGAAGCTAAGGAAATCTTATTGAACTTGCATCAATTATAGGTAGTGGTCATCAATCTAGAAATACCATAGCCCATAATATATCAAGAATGGGCTACTACTATCCAACATTTTTCAAGGATGCTCATGCTCATATCAAAACATTCCATAAATGTCAAGATCTAGCCAAGAGAGAAGTACACATAGCAATGCCTTTACATATAGTTGTTGAAGGAATTCCATTCACCCAATGGGATTTAGGATTCATTGGTGTCATCAACCCAAATTCTTTAACAAGCCATAATTATTTACATATTTTTATAGACTATTACACTAGATGGATTGAATTCATATCCATAAGGAATTGAAAAGCACAAGATGTGATTCACTTCTTGAAAGAACACATAGTAACTAGATTTGGCATGCTTATCTCTCTAGTTTATGATAATGGACCAGATTTCATATCGACAAAATTTATTGAGTGGGCACATGATAACTGGATTATTATTATTATTAGGTCATCTTATAACTATTACCCTAGGTAAATGGACTAGTAGAATCAATGAACAAAAAAAATATTGATGCAATTAAGAAATCAGTAGGAGACAAGCCCAGGGATTGGCACAATTTATTGAAGTATGCTCTTTGAGTAGACCAAAATAGACATAAACAAGCCATAAAAGCTTTACCTTACCTACTAGTGGATGGATGTAAGCCTATATTCCAAATTATTTTAAAGCTACCCACTTATCAATTCATGTAAGATTACATAGAACTGGAAGATAAAGTAGAATCAATATTGTTGGACATAATAGAAATGGAAGATTAAATGAATGAGGCCTTACAAACATTTATCAAACACTAAGAATGTGGTCAAAATGTGGTTTGATAAGAGAGTAAAGGTCAAATCATTCAAGATTTTAGATCTAGTGCTACTTTGGGATAGATCCCATTAAAATAAAGAACAATATGACAAGTTTATGCCATTATTGATTGGACTATTCTAGATTTCAGAAATCATGGGTAATAACATGTTTCATCTTAAGGACCTCTAAGGTAATGAGCTTACATATCCAGTCGATAGACATTTCCTAAAGCACTATTTTAGGGGTTTATCATCTAAATATATTACTGATTAATGAGGAACGAATGAATGTAGTTGTAGGATTAGATTAAATTTATTACTTTCTTACATTAGTTTCTTGTTTTCCTATAATAATTTCTTGATTTATAGATTAATCTTTCCTACTTTTAGTATTTTGATTTCATAGATTAGATTTGATGCTTTCATATATTAGATTTTTTGATTTTTTAGATTCGATTTCTTGCTTTCTTAGATTAGAGTTCTTTTCTTTCTTAAATTAGTTGTTCTTTGATTTCTCTAATAATTAGAATTGTGTTTTATTTGATTATAACCAAGTTAAAATCCAAACCAACTGAGCTTATGACTTGTAAAAAGGGAGAAAATTAAATTTTTGACACTTTGGGACTAGCTTACAAATTAGGTGTATTTCATGTTATTTAGTCTTTAGGATGAAGGTAGGTAATCATGGATTATTTTGAGTGGTGTCACAATTGAATAATTTTACTAGGCATGTGGAAGTTTTTCTTAGAGTACTTCATACAAATTTATAAAGTTTTCTTATTTTATTGGATCAAATGCACCTATCACATTAAATACCTATTTAAAGTGACAATTTTGGGTATAGGTGTGGATAGAGGGGACATTCTAGTGATGATTTTTTTTATAATTATACCAACTTGATAGGGTTTTGGCTCTTCTCTTTTACATTTAAGAACCTAAAAAAATAAAAGAAGAAGAAAACCAATGAGTTTAAAAGAGAAAAATAAAATTTAAAGAAAATTAAAAGTCTCACATGATGAAATAAGGTTAATGTACCATGCATCATGATCAAAAAATAATAATGGAATGAGAAGATAAGGATCCCAAGGTATCTCTATCAAGGATATGAATTCTTGACTAGTAACATAGAACTACCTAAGCTTCCCTTGTTTTTGTGCTTTAATATATACTAGAATGAAACAAATAGCTTCATCAAGATTTTGAAAAACTCATCACAGTAGGGGTTAATTTTGACACACATAGATCTAAGAAATTAGAATGCATGTATGTTGTGTGAATTAACTTAGGAGTCTTTTTCATGTTTTTGATTTAAGTGTTATTATGTGACACACTTAATGATTTATTTAAGTATTCTAAATCAAAGTTTTGGGTTATTGAATACTTAGGAGTATTCCTCCCATCAGTCTCCATGTGTTGTACCCAAAATCCCCTCTTTCTTTATGGAAATGGTGACCCACTTTTTTTAGACTATAGTTTTGATGTTGAGCCCTTCTACTATGTGTTTTTTTTTTTGCAAAATTCAAGGAAAAGACTAACTATTAGCGTTGCACACTTTGACAAGATGGCATTAGTGTTGTGTTTTTGTAAACTACATTTATATTTGTATTAGGATTATTCTATTGGGATTTTATCTTTGGGATTATCTTTATTAGACTTATGCAATTTGTCTTTACCAGGTATTTTATCCATTATCTAAATTCCTTCAGACTTTATGTTTCAAAATTACTATTTTAGGATTTTTAGCTGTAGACTTATCTTTTATAGGAACATTTTTTTAGACATTTTATCTGAAATAATTCTCCCAATAGAATTGGGTCTACAAGAATTTTATTGCATCTATTTTTCCTGACCAAATTTCCCTTTGGCCCTTTTGAACATGCCCTTTGGGACTTTTGTCCTAGGCCCTTTTCCCTTTGAAAATTCCTTTGGTTATTTTGTTTGAGAGATTTTGGCCCTTTTGAACCTACCCTTTGGGACATTTCCCTATTAGTATACCATTTTTTTCCATTAGGTTTTGCCAACATGACTTTGTGGTCATTCTATATCAATTAAGCTTCCTTAGGTTATTTATTAAAGGGTCACATAGGCTAATTTTATTTTAATTTAATTTTCTAATTAGGAAAATTAGAGTCTTCCTCATGTTTCCCTAATTTTCCCTATATGTACCCCACTTTTCTACATTAGAAGGTTAGATAGGCTAATGCAATTTTATGTAATCAAGTTATATTTTATAATATTGTTGTGTGAAGAGAATGTTTTTCCTCTAGAATTTATATATGATTTCATTGTTCCATACATATATTTGCTCAATATTCTATGAAAATATCCAAGATCATGGCTAATTTGACATAGTATCAGAGCTATTTTTGTCAGTGTTGAAGTAATCTTTATGGTGAAATCTTGCATATATTTGTTATTTCAACATAAATAAGGGTTTGGTGGGATTCATTGAAGAAATCATGCAAAAAAATTTACTAGAGATTTAGATCTCAAAAATGATTATGCCATTAGTTTTGGAATGTGCTAAAACCCTCAGAACCATAATAAACATGACCTAGTTTTGGAACAGTCATTTTTCCTTTCTTCTTGGAATCTTAAGGCCTCATTTTTTCAATTTATGCAAAATAATATACCTCCTATGTTGAAGTGTAAAAATTCCTTCTAGGTTCTCTTCCTCAGGTTGAAATATCAAATAGGTCTCTTGAAAAATTTCCATCATTGAAGTATTTTGGGTATTGTTGGCTTGCCTTGATTTGCATGTTTTATTCTAGTCACACCTCTACATTAATAAAAAAATTAGGTGGTCATTACTTTGTCTCTACATTTGATCTACCTCATGTTTCATGGATTAGATATTCCACTGACTAATCAAAACTTTTAGAGGGTTATTACTTAGCCAACAGACCAAATCTGACTTTCAATAGTGAGTAACTTCACTTTTCTAAGTTGAGTTGTGTATACACCCTAAATTAGTCAAAAAAACACACATATCAAGTCCTTTCATAGGAGACTCTGATTGGAGAATATAAGCCTTGTTCACATTAGCTATAACTTTTGTTTTACTCATCCTATTCTTGTTTCATGCTTGAGTCACCTCTTTGTTGATTCCCAGTCATCCATAGACTTTCGAGACTTGATTCTAGCTCAGCCAGACCCCATTTATCATGCTTATTCCATCCCTCTAGGTCTTGAGCCTCTAGGATAGGAGCACTAGGGTTTGAATATAGCACTAGACCTTAGAGTGTCCCATTTTCAATGCTCCTATCCAACTATATTTTGAGTCCCAACGATCAATTTTCCTTGTTTAATGAGTCTTAACCACTCTTTAGCTTCATCCTTAAATTTTCTTAATGTCAACCAAATGTGAATAAATCTCCTAAATTTTAAATAGTCTCATATATAAATGACTACACAAGGCATTTTATATGTAGTACTTTCTACTTTGGCACAATACATAATTAAAAATCAGTCAATAGTATAGCTCAACATTTTGCATCACACATAGACTTGCATGCATGATCAAGGAAGGGCTTAGGTGAAATTCATTCTTGCATCTACTTGATTCTTCATATTTCCTATGGGAGAACTACAACCGATTTGAGACCCTAGATTGAGGGTAAATGTAGGCAACAATCAAGATAGAAAAGGTTTAGATCATCTGATCATACTTCCCCTAACCCAATTTTTTTATCCCTTTTTATTTTGATGTATTTATTTTTTCATGTGTGTAGATATATCTAAGGTTAAAGATTATATCATCTCTACAAAGATATCCATCGATAGTCAATATCTAAAATTTCATAGGTGGACTAATATAGGGATAGTGAGTAAAACCTAGAAAATTTAGGTCTATGTGACCACTTTAAACAATAACAGTAGGAACTAGACTATAGCACTAGACCCTACAGTGTCTTATTTTTGGTGCTCCTATCCTTTCAATTAATTAGAATAAAATCCATGTTTTAGACATCTTCACATTCTTATACAATAGTTTTTAGCTTTTGCAACAGTCATCTTAGCCTATTTTTTTAGATAACTTATTTCCTTCTATATTATTAATTTGAAAAAATATATATTTTACCATATTAAATTATATTTTTATACCCATCTTAGACCCTTTATTGTTTAGGAACTAGACCCTAGTTTTTTAAAAATAATAAAAAATTTGGGGACCCTAACTTACTTCAAATAACTCTAAAACCCTATGTACCCTTAGGGTTTTTTCTTCACATTTTTGCGTAAAATTTTAATTTCAAATTTTTTATTTTTGTATAATTTTTTGTGCATTAATTCTATTCAAATATTGTTTTATAATTTAAATTATTGAAATAATTTTAAAGAATTTTAAAACCCTAATCCAAAACCTTAGATTTCTAAACTAAGTCCTCAAACCCTAAGCCTCCCTCCCTTACAAAATTTAGAAAAATATTTTGGAATTTTTGTAACTTATTTGGAGTGTCAAAAATATTTTCAAAATCTCAATATTAGTAGTTATTATGTGCAAAAAATTAATTTCTAGTTTCTAATTTTTATATATTAATTATATTCAAATATTGTTTTAGAATTTAAATTATTATAATAATTTTTAAAAATTCTAAAACCCTACTCCAAAACCCTAGATTTCCAAACTATGTCCTCAAACCCTAAGCCTCCCTCCCTTACAATTTTTAGAAAACTATTTTGGAATTTTTGTAAATTGTTTAGTGTCAAAAATATTTTCAAAATCTTAATATTAGTAGTTATTATGTGCAAAAATTTAATTTCTAATTTCTAATATTTTTGCATTAATTATATTTAAATATTGTTTTAGAATTTAAATTATTACAATGATTTTCAAAAATTATAAAAGCCTAATCCAAAACCCTAGATTTCCAAACTAGGTCCTCAAACCTCAAGCCTTCCTTGTAATTTTTATAAAAATATTTTGGAATTTTTACAAATTGTTTAGAGTGCTAAAAATATTTTCAAAATCTATATTTTAGTTGTTACTATTTAATTCATTTGCTTAATAGTACTTTTACATATTCTCTTTGGTGAAAGAAATAAAATGGCCACTAAGGCACTTCTTCCCTCTCATCCCATAGATCAATTTTTAAAATTTTCTCATAATTGTGACAATGAAAGGACAAAATTACACATTAGCTAAAAATGTGGAAAATGATTTCATTTACAATAAAGATAATTACAATTTTTGGAATGAGGAATATGATGATACATGTGAAAGTGATAGTGAAGAAAAAGTAGATGCATCTTCTTCTCTCAAACCTATCTCTTTTATTCCTTCTTCTAAAGAAAATAATTTTTATAAATAGGAAAGACACTTTTCACTTCATTCTCCTATGCACAATTCACCAAATGAAAAAAATAAACGTGCACTTCCAAATGAACCTCTTATTGGTGATAATTTGCTTCCATGTGAACTCTCTCTCTCTCTCTCTCTCTCTCTCTCTCTCTCTCTCTCTCTCTCTCTCTCTCTCTCTCTCTCTCTCTCTCTCTCTCTCTCTCGCTACTTCTATGTTCAAAATACAACAATATAAACACAATAAAATCAAATTACCAATGCATATTTCAAATGATGCATCTCATGATCTCAACTCTACTTTCTTAGAAGAATGTCTAAATGATAACCCTCTTTCTCTTACTTCTCATAGTGAAAATGAAAATAATGTATGCATTCCATCCATGGATAACATAAATGCACATAATATTCCAAATTCACATGATAATTTATTGCATATTTTAAAAGAATTAAATTATACTCTTACACCTCTCCCTAGTGACAATGTAAGTGATAATGATTATGATAGTGAACATGAAAATGAATATTAAAATGAGAGAGACTATGAATAATATTTTCTCTATTATAATGCATGGAATAATGATGATTCTTATGTACATAGTGAAGAAGAAAATGCATCTCATGTTTCTAACTCTTCTCTCACTCTTCCTCTCAAATAAATGCACTACCAAATGTTGTTTCTACTTTTATGCATGATTCTATTTCAAATAATGCACATGTTAATGATAACATCACATCTTCTACTCAATTAGAATATGATTCACTAAAATATAAAGATACCAATGAATCTCCCAAGCTACCCCTACAACATTAGCACCTATTTCTCACTCTTCACCTAAAGAGAATTGTAACCCACATCCCTCTCTTAAGGTTCAAGTTACCATTCCTCAAAAGCTTCAAGTGATCACACCCCATCTTTATGATCTAATTGCTAAATGTAGCATTAACATGGACAAAATTAGTATTCAAATTCATGATTAAATGAGCCACTTCAAGATGTTAATATACCATCCTAGGAGATTATTTCTTTTATGCATGTAGTTGGTGAATTACAACATCAAGTACATCTCCTTACCTTGGAAAAAAAATTCTTATAAGTCTTGGATGGATGCTAATGATTTACATGGTAACCCTCTTCCAAAGACATTTGTAAAATTTTCATTGCCTAAGTATTTCCAAATACCATTATTGCCGCACTTTGATGGAACTAGAGATCCATTCATACACCTTCAATATTTTTTGAAGGATTTGTTATCTCATGTGAGACCTTTGATTCTACTAAAATTGTTTCAATAAACATTAGTGGGGGAATCATAGAATTGGTTCTTTCATCTACTCCCCATTGGTTCCTGGCACACATATGATTAGAGGATTCATTTCCCAAATAATACATAGCAAATATGATACCTTGTGTTACATAAGAGAAACTTATCACATTGCATCAGAATGCTTTAGAGCTAGTTAGTGATTATATCTTATGATTCAAGATGCACATGTTAAGATTGATTTATAAACCATTAGATTTATAAATTCATCATATATTTATTAATGGGTTTCATCAAACACTCCTTGAACATCTATTATATCAGATAGAGTCCTCTTTCAGGCACTTATGCTATACAGTTTTAGCTTTAGAAAAGAAATTTGGATTGATTAAGGTAGATTTAGTTGATCAAATTAATCTAGATTTTATAATAGTACCATCATCTACATCTCCTAACACATACTATCCATCATGTACTAAATAAGATAGGAGACCTCAACTAGAAAAGCACCTAGTTAAAAACAAAGAGCCAATTTATAGAGCACAACCTATAATATGCACTATAGAGAATAATAACAAGGTACCACTATAGTTTGATTTAGAGCAAGATATCCCATGTGTCATATTATCAACACTAGTAGATAAGAGGTTCATCACATTACCTTCTACTCATCGATGAGATCCACATCTCTTACATAGATAGCCCACATCGGCTCTTTTGTAACTATCATTGTATCCGTGGACACAGAGATAATGATTGTTATGGACTCATGGATTACATTAATATATGTGTTGATAATGGCATCATAGAATTCACATAAGGGAGATCAATATCTCTTCCATCATGGATTCCTAAACCTCATTCTTCCATGGCTAATTTATCCTAGGACATTCATGCACCAAAATCATTTGTTACTCATCATGAGAGTAATGTAGCTTCTAGGATAGAGCCTCATAAGAGATCTCATATTCAACCTATTCAAAAGGTTTGGAAACTAGTAAAGTAAGATTAGCCTCCATATAACACTATAGTTCAGGGAGTATATAGTGAAATTCCATATACATATCCAACATAGTCACAGGCATCGTAGTAGAGTACTCTAGAGAAATATTCACTATAGTTAAGTTTTTTTGGGACCTATCTCACATAGCAACCCACTATAGTGAAGATTAGATGATCCCCCATCATAAGTTATATTTTCATCTCAATTTGTTGCTCAATTATATACATCATAATAGAGGCCATAGGGTACTATTTCACAAATCAATCCACTATGATTGTGAATAGATTAGCCTTCTTCAAAACATACAACTTCAATTTCACATACAGTAAGGTTACATTTGGTAGAGTCTCCATGCAAAGCTATAGTTAGTACATAACAAATAGTATTAGATACAAGATATGTTCTTACATAGAATGAATAGAATGGGAACTTGTTTAATTGGCCATTAGGGTTCAAATAAGGATACAACATAGAGTGATTTGACACACATTCATACTAGCACCAGTTCATAACTTCACTTCATGGGGAAATGATAGAGCTAAAGGGATAGCCTTTATATTCTTGATCCACCTACTCAAAGGGATTAGACACACATCATAAACATTTATTAGCACATGAATTATTACATAGTTTCATTTAGTGGGTGATGGTGGTGCCAAAGGACCAACCTTTGTATTCTTGAGCCACTCTTGGGGAATTGAGCACAGAACACTCTCTTAAATCCCCTTATACTAAAAAATAACATTCTTAGTTCCAAATAACCATCCCTATCCAAACCAAATTATCCAAATTTGGACCTTACCAATATCCCATTTTACCAATATTAAACCAACTTTCTTTATCAAATCAATTTACAAATTACAAAATAATAAATTTTTAATCACATATAATTCAAAATCAAAACTAACATCACACTTGAGAATATCATGAACAATCAAATCACATATCCCAAGTACCATTTTACCAAACATATATAACCTCAAAAATCAATACCAAATCAACTATTTGCAACATATATAATAATACATTTCAAATCCCATAACACAACACACATAAGTGAAACTTAAAACCAATATCCATATATATATATATATATATATATATATATATATATATATATATATATATATATATATATATATATATATATATATATATATATATATATATATATATATATATATATATATATATATATATATAACAAAGTTTATAAAACATATACATCATATCAAGGTATAATCAATCATAAATGGATATCATGCCCTCATTCTCAGTTTCACTCTCGCCATTAGTATTAATCTCATAATCCACTCTAGCACTTGATAACCCCACACCTCCTCATGATCCCAAATGCCTCGTATGATGAATATCTCACTCCATTAGCTGACCATTATCATCATGAAAGTACACATAACACCTCTAAATCTCCATGTACTCATCCATAATCCTAGTACACATTGATCCAAAATTAGGTGGGGGTATCCTATGCCTATCTAGCTTAGCCCTCAGCTCATCTCTCTTTATCAAACAAATGAGCATAAACACCAACTATCACTATTGCTCACTCTATCAAACCATCCTCCACTACATCATTAGGAACATGCTATGTGAGCTCTTAAAGTGTTGACTCAATGATGGTCTCCCATAATCCATCATCTCCACTCCTTGCACTAGCTTGTGCTTTATCCTGAGCACCTACCACTCCACCTACACATAAATTACAACACTACATTAGATATATACTTTCAAATCAAACTAAAAGCACAAAATTTTACACAATTCAAAAAAATTACTCCTTACCTCCCATCATCTAGATTGGCTAAGGATCCTCATACTCTAGATCATCCCCTCCATCAATCAGGTATAATGGAGCCCACTAATGCCTTGTACACCATGTGGTATATGCCTTTGTACATCTAACATCATCTACATCAATAATATCTATAGCTGCATCTCATGCATCTAAATATAATGGTGCTAACTCAACCTCATTAGGCCTTGCACAAGCTCCTACCCTCACTAGTTCCCATGCATTCCACACCCAAACCCACACTATAGGGGCACATCCTCTGGTACCCTAAACTATCTATTCATGTGAGTTTTCAATCACACTCACACCCTTGTAAGGGTAGTTTTAGGCCTGAATAGTCTATTAAAAAATGGAAATAATCCTAGGTTGTGGGTGACCTACTAAGTGGATTAAATATCTAGATTCTAAGGGCTAGATCCCTTTGGTGTATTGATTAGGATCTTTGTTCTATGCTAAAAAATGCCTAGGAAAAGAGAGAAAGAAAACATGAAATAAAATCTTATCTAATGATGGTGATACACCTAAATGATTGGTTGATCCACTCAATTAGAGCTCCTAAAACACTGATTTAGACAAGAGAAATGCTAAAATTTCAACTCCAATTGACCAATATGCATAAGTATTTCATGAAAAGGTTTTATCTTATGATAAAAAGATTGAGGGAAATGATGGAATAGGCCTGATTCAAGGCACTAACCAGTCACTTTCATCCACTATAAACTCAATTAAAAGACATTAAACATAGAACATGACCTACATAATCTAACCAACTAGTAACTAGGTAAGAATCAAGACTTGACAAGGATGAAAACTCTATCACTTATGCAAATAAATGACATAAATACTCTATACTAATATCTAGAATTTTAAAACAATAGTCCTTCTATTAATCTAAAAAAAGGTTATAACTCAATCTTTGGTATAATTATGTCTTGCCAAAAGAGGGATACAATTCAAGGTTGAAAATCCAACTTATATAGAAAATATACAACAAGACCAAATAATGGCACTAAAAATAGAAGAGAAGTCAACTCTAATTCAAATTGTGCTATCCAAAGATTTAAAAATAAATCCCTTTGTCTTATGATTGCATGAAAACTCCTTGGCATTGAAAATGGATAGTGAGCTAATCTCCTTCATACATGAACAACATGCTAATTTGGATGTCTAAACTCAAGCTTGAACTAAATTAAAGTTGAATTGGAACATGAGAATGTCTTCTATTGCATTGAGAGCATGAGTGGATGTGACACTTATCAATTAGTCAACTAGAGATGAAGTAGTTAACCTCCAATGGTCTTCACTTGAACTACTGGAATGTTTGAAAGGCTTGGAACATATACTAATGTGTATGCATGAAATCAATGTTAAGCTCTCCAACATTAAAATCCTTATTTTTTCATGAAAATAAGCCTCCATTTAGAATTGAAGGTATTTTTTTTGAAATGGTTACACATCTTGGATATGTCTAATCCTATTTGGACCACTTTGTATGCTATAAAACATGTTCATCTATTAATTGGTTGTTGAAATCTCTTGCATTTTTTGGTTCTTCATTTTTGTGTATGTCCTATTATTTGTATTTATCTTTTCAATGGACTTTTCTTATGTATGTATTTACCTCAGGATTTTGCCTTTCTTGTATATTTTCATGGCTTTATTTTTCCTTCAGGCATTCATCTTTGGAAAAATTTTATGAAATTTATTCTCTTTGGATTCTCCTTTCTTTCAAGAAAACTGCATGAAAGAATTGATTCAAGTTTTTGTCTTTGACTTCTTGTGAACAAATTGTCTATGGGAATTATCTCTAGCTTTGATTTTAATGTTCTTTTCTGAAGGGCCATAACCCTTCAAAAATTTTGTTCTTTTGAACTTTATTGAAGGGAACATACCCTTCAGGATTCCTTATTTTTAACTTTCCTAAGGCATACATACCCTTCAGGATTTTTACAATGGTCCTCATCTTTTGTCTTTTTCCCTTTGGGATTTTAAAAAGTGTCTTCTTTCCCTTCAAGCTTTTGGAAACGTCCCTTAAGTTTTGTGAACTACCCTATGATATTTTTTACAAGACCTTTTGAAAATGCCTTTATGAAATATGCCCTTCAGACAAATAAAAATGCCTTCTCTAACTTCTAAAAAATGCCTTCTCTAAAGGGCACATACCTTTCAAACTTTTTCCAAGTGACCTTTCCCAAAGGGCAAATACCCTTTAGTATATTTTTAAATTCACCCTTGAAAATTTTTCAAAGTGTCCTTTCCCTCACCAAAAGTACCTTTTGGGAATTTGTTTTGGACAAAAAGTCTAAAATAATTCCCTATATTTAGAACAAACACTTAGTCAAATGAAATGACTAATATGACAAAACCCAAAGTATAACTTTTGTGAAAGCCTAAAATATTTTTCTTGTCCCTTTTGAACTACTCTAAGCAACATGAATACCTTCCTACAGAGAATAAGACAAGTGAAATAAAACCTCCTAAATCACCTAGACAACCTAAAGCCTTGTTAACTATGGATTTTCAAGGATTATTTAGCAAGGGTGACAATTTGACTTGTGGGGTCAAAATTGGCAACAACGTGCTCATAGACTCCAACCTAGTGGTCATGTATCCAAAAATTGACCCTCATATACCACAACTATACTCTATTCTTTTCCCACCCAATATATCCTCTATAAGTCCTCCATATGATATCATAAGCTACTAATCTATCTAAAATCTGTCTATAATGATCTATGTTATGAGACCAGATAGCCAATGTACTCATCCACTACTCCCTAAATGGCTATGGTGATGGCCACTCTATCCTAGGTAACCCAATTGGTTATATAATTGTAATATGCTCATAAGCCCAACAATGCAATAAGGTAGCTACACTCACACCACCACTGAATTCCTATTCTGTAAACTTGTAAATATCCCTATATATGTGGGAAAGCATAGTCCTACCCCATGAGAACATAGTGCCATACACCTCAACATTATGAATAATAATATGCATCCTATATACAATTGACACTCCACTCCTCTCTATCACAACAAATGATGCCAATAACACAACCAATAACATTTACAAGTGTAGAACACTCAACTGCACTATAACTGATAGTAACACATCATTATCACTACCTCTTCAATGTATACATGAAGGTAAACTAGCAAAATACAAGGATACATGATCAATAGCATCATCACACATATCATCATGTAATGTCACATGTCATCCATTAATAGATAAATTAAAAATGTGATACACATCCTTAGACTCATAGTAATTTCCCCTATAGGAAGCTAAAAAGTACATGTATTTACATTTCACCTCTCACATAAGGCTATAATCAGATACTTATCTAATTGCACTATGTCTAGGTCACATACATGACCCAACCTTTCCCTATCCATGATAGTTCTCTCATCAATAGACAATGGTAACATCCTTAATGTCTCCATCACCTAATCTCTATATAACTCCCTCATCCGTACCTCACCCTATAAAACACTATAAAACATCATATATATATATATATATATATATATATATATATATATATATATATATATATACCATTTAAAGTGAAAACCCAATATATACAATAACAGGTAACAAATCAAAATCTCAAAAAATCAAGCCTAATGGACAACAACATTGTAAAAAGGACACCAACATTAGATAGGAGTGTTGCAACCTAGACAATAGTGATGGAACATAGATAGGAGCACTAAATCCAAGATAGGAGTGTTGGAACTAGTCAAAAAAAATTAGTAATCTTAAAAAATATCAAAATCACTAAAATAGGCATCATAATAGATAAAAATCAAGCATTAAGATTACTCACTAGGCTAACATCACCACCAGCCTCCATCTGGGCTACCAACTACTCAAACTAGGCCATGGTAGGTGTTCATCTCCTTAGCATATCTCTCACTATAGAGCTCAAGATCTTAATCTAGTCAATGAAAAAATGAATCAATAATCAATCCAATTTTCCTATATTAAGAAACTTTTTCATCCAAAGCAAAATACCATTTTACCCATAACCTGAACCCTATAACTCCATTTTTCAAACCATTTTCTTCCATGGAATCATAAAAATGACACCTTAGACATCACATGATATTTTCTATTTTAATACTTCATTTTCTTACTATGGTATGGACATCTCCATAATTATATTACACCCAAACACATGCATTAATCATCACCAATCAAAACTATTTCAATTTCAATAACTTAGTCTAATCAATCAAACAACTTCTCAATCAATTCAAATTATAATAACCTTATTTCTATCATTACACCACTAGTCATCACTCTTGGCTTGAACTCCTCTATCACAAATTTCATCCCTCTCCCTAAAAAGATGGCATTATTCCTACTATTCCTCTTCCTATGCTTACCCAACATACCCATCCACTCTCATAAGTGGATACACCATAGTTATTTCACCTCCAATATTTAGATTTAAAAATTCATCATAGATTAGTAAAAATATACAATGATTCAGATTACATGCATCACTCAGCATTACTCAAGACATTCAAGGAGATACACCTTCAGTATATAGATACATAAACTATTCAAATATAGTGGTTCAAATCATATAGATCTATAGTGATTTTAGCTTACAGATACATAGACTATTCAAAAATAGTGGTTTAGAATATATGGATTCATAGTGACTTCAATACATATTCAAACTTAGATACTAGTTTTAGAGGCATGTACATTATTACACGTCTCACATATATAGCTTCATACAACATAACATAGTTATAAGATCCGATATCAAATTATAGGCATAGTATAAAGCATAATGTTTTGATCTCTAGTTTTACACATGGGGTATGGCATGATAGGTCTTATCACATGTGGTTATATAGATTACTAGATTATATATATGCATCATTCACGTACCAAATTTGGGGGCATGGTATAGATTTTCATGTTCTTCAACATCTAGGATTATACCAATTGGAATGGCAAGATGTCATTCTCTTCTTACATATTTACCAAATTTTTAGAATACACCTAATTATACCCAAGTTGTCACTAGGTTGGACCATATGGCCATCTATAGTGGTTTTTCCATTATATTACCTAGACCCAGATTATACAAGTTTGTGCATGACAGAGGACAAACATTAGTTTTGGGCCTCTGAGCATTTCTCAGTTTTAGTTCAGATATTCATAGTGGGGGCATGACGTATTTTTCTCTTCACATAATATGAATTCTATAGACACATTCTAGATTACATGATTTTATGTGGGATAGAGGGAAAACATTGGTTTTGGGCCTCCAAGCATTTCTTATTCCAGTTAGATTCAGCATAGAGGGCAAGCATTTCCCTCCTCCATGATTATATGGATTCCAATTTTACATTCAATATAAGGGGCATCCATTTTATGGATTCCTTCCTTCTCTAGGAATTATTAAGGTCTCCATCCACTTCCTTGGCTAGGAAGTGTGATGGACCCTTTGCAACACATTCACCTCTATGCAAGAAGGTTCAAGTACATATTTTATTTTATCTATTTTACTCTAGTACTCATTTCATTTTATCACTAGAATAAAAGGGGGTCAAATGTATATACCCTAAATTATTCAAAAAACCACACATATCATATTTTTTCATATTCGTTTCATAGGAGACTCTGATTGGAGAATATGAGAATTGTTCATATTAGTTATGTCTTTTGTTTTACTCATCTTGGTCTTGTTTCATGCTCAAGTCACCTCTTTTTTTATTCATAGTCATTTGTAAACTTCTAAGACTTGTTTCTATCTCAACCAAACCCCATTTCCCATGCTTATTCCATACCCCTAGGTCCTAAGCTTGTAGGATAAGAGAGCTAGGGTTGGACTATAGTGTTGGACTCTAGGGTGTCCCTTTTCCAACACTCCTATCCAACTATATTTTGAATCCTAATTGTCAATTTTCATTGTTTAATATGTCTTAACCCCTCCTTAACTTCATCTTTAAGTTTTCCTAATGTCAAACAAATGTGAATAAATATCTAAAATTCAAAATAAAATTATCCTATGTAAGAGACTATACAAGGCATTTTATATCTAGCACTTACTACTTTGGTACAGTACATAATTAAAAATTAGTCAACAATATAACTCAGCATTTTGCATCACACATAGACTTGCATGCTTGATCAAGGAAGGGCTTAGGAAATAGTAATTTTTGTATCTACCATGTGCATTGATTATACATGTTCCTTAAGGGAGAACTACATTTGATTTGAGACCCTAGCTTGAGGTTTATATAGGAAGTGATCAGGATAGTAGGGGTTATAGATTGTGTGATCATACTTCCCCTAACCTAATTGTTTTTCCATTTTGATTTTTATGTATTAATTATTTCATGTGTGTAGACAAATCTAGGGTTAGAGATTAAATTAGATCTATAAGTATATATATCAATAATCAAATTATAAAATTTCATAGAAAAACTAATATAGAGATAGTGAGCAAAACCCAAAAAACTCAAGCCTTTGTGACCACTTTGGACAATAGCAGCAGGAACTAGACTATAACATCACACCCTAAGGTGTCTTATTTTCATCACTCCTATCCTTTAATTGAATGAAATCTAGATTTATGTTTTGGACATCTTCCCAACCCTACATAATAGTTTTTAGCTTCTACAACAGTCATATTAGCCTATTTTTCTAGATAATTTATTTCCTTCTCCTATATAATTAATTTAACAAAATATATATTTTACCATATTAAATTAGATTTTTCTACCCATTCTAGACCATTTATTATTTATGAACTAGATCCTGGTTTTCCAAAAATAATAAAATAAGTTGTTTGATAAGTCTACTTACTTGCCCGTAGAAGAAATCAAACTTGTGGAGTTTCTTTACTTGAAAATTTGTGAAGTAAGCAAGGTGCCAAAACCTAGATCACACTACTGAATATACCCTTAGACTTATAGGGGGTCATTACTTGCAACTTCACCTACCTCAAGCAAAATAGGTTTTAAACTCTAAATATGACTTCACTCAACCAACTTAGACTTTTGGGGGTTTATTGCTTACTCAAGTTTTCAAAGGGTGATTACTTTTAGAAGTCAAGTAGAATAGGTCTAAAACTCTAGTGTACACTATGAGAGACCAACTCAAAATTTCAAGGTACCATTACTACCTTCTTCTATTCAACAAAATAGTCTTGGAAGTTTGATTACTCTTCTGAAACTAACCTAGACTTTTGAAGGGTCATTACTGCTAAGAGTTGCAAGGTACCTCTGCTTCTATTTTTTTTTTCCATTTTTGTTTTTTGGTAAAAAATCATAAGTAATAACTAAGTTCTATAACTTTTCCATTTTTATAAAGGGTCCAAGAATGTGTAGAAGTAAGAACTTGTAAGTGCCATAACTTTCAATCCGTAGCTCCATTTTGGGTGTTATGTTTTTTGAAAGTGCATATTTTTTCAAGATCTATGCATTGGTGGTATTATTTTAGGCCCTTTTCAACATCCATTTTATTCATGGTGTAATAGATTAAAACTCACTTTAAACCTTTTATACCTTTCTTGGATGTATTATCATTTATGCTTGATGTCCCTCTTGTACTCTATCACACTAATTACTCATAAATGTATTCTCGATGGTGCTTGATATGTAATATTGAGTGTGTGTTGCATTATAATTTAAGGGGAGGTCTTGTTGATACTTCAATGTTGTACTTATACCATGTGTAATCCATTCTTTGATTTCATATTAATTCTATAAATTGTCTCAATCTAATCTACACTAATGGATCTAAACTCAATTGAACCACTCACACCATTTAACTATCTCAACCAAAAGTCTAAAATGTAGCTTGACTTGAGTGGTAAAAGACTCTATCATATCACTATGGGTGAGGAAACTGAGTCATCTAAAGATGCATAAAAGGTTAAGTGGTATAATAAATGTGATGAGGCCTATGGGTTCTTATGCCTATCAATGTCTCTTGACCTCCTATTTCATGTTGAATATACAAAAACTCCCAACAATGTTTGGACCATCCTAAACAAGATTTTTAGAGTGTAAGACATAATGAGGGGTCATAAGCTAGAGAATGAGCTCATCACATTGAGCCTAGGTAACTATGACACCCTACAAGACTTATTTAAAAAATTTAAATCATTGAGACTATACTTAAAATAATGTGGCATGAAGAAAATAGATGACTAGTTGATTATATCCATGTTTACAAAACTGGTTCATGACTATTCAATTTTCATCTCTACATTTCATGCTATTAAATGTGTACTTAGATCCACTTGGAAAATACCATAATTCAATGAGTTTGTTTCTGATTTGACTCAAGAGAAAGACAATATGGTTTAAATGGGTGCACTAAAGTCTTCAAAATCACATGCCTTGATTATCAATCAAGATAAAAAGAAGCCTTCTAACAGTGGAAAATAGAAGAAAAATAGTCTAAACTAGATCATGAGCATAATAATTATAAAAAATTAGATGCCAAGCCTAAGGCATCATCAAATGAGTCTTCTTCAAGTGGGAAACCTAATAAGGATAAACTCAAATATAAATTTTGCAAGAAACTTGGGCATGATGAATATCAGTGCATGAAAAAGAAGATTGACACCTTGACTAAGATGCTTGAGAAGAATAACATCAGTGTTCTTGAATCCTCAACTCAGAACACAACCACACAAGATTTTGTAAAGGCTAAAGATAGAAAAAAGAGTAAAAACAAGGTAAAGATGCTTGTCACATTAGCTTCTTAGCCTTCAACTTGGGTTATTGACTTGGGTGCTTCCTATCACATGGCCTCTTCAGAGGATCTATTTTTAGAAATAGAGCCATGTTATATGCCTTTAATTATCATGGGTGATGACACTTCAGTAGAATTTATTGGTAAATTATTAGTTTAATTAAGTGATGAGACTTCAATGATATTTTGTGTGTTCCTTCACTATCCACCAATCTTTTGTCAGTGTACCGAATCACTCACATAGGTGCAAAGAAGAAAGTTGAGTTCACACTTAATTTAATGGTTATCAAGGAGCTTCATAGTGACACTATAGTGTCTTATGTAAAGGCCAATCATCAATCTAGGATATATACCTTCTCACAATTTTCCCCAGATCAACCCTTAATTGCACTACTTACTCATGTAGATAGAGTGAGCAAACTATGGCATGAACTTCTTTGCCATTTAAATTACCATTACCTAGAGAAACTCATTCATCAGGACATGGTTTCAGGGTTGCCTAAAATCTAATTATCAAATGACCTATGTAATGGCTACATTTTTGGCAAGCATCCAAAAGATAAATAGGACAAGGGCAAATCAAGGAGAGCCAAATAGAAGCTAAAAATTATCCATAGTGACATAACATGTCTATTTTCAAAACCTTAATTCAATAAAACCAAATACATACTCACATTCATCAATGACTTTTTGAGGTATACCTATGTGTTTTTTCTTAAAAAGAAGTGTAAGGTTTTTTTATCACTTCAAGGACTTCAAGGCACTTATGGAAAAGCAACCAGATTGTTCCATCAAAATATTAAGGACTAAAAATGGTGGGGAGTATGTTAATAATATGTTTGAGTAATTTTTCACATCAGAGGGGATTCAGAAGCAACACACAATTCCATATAATCCTCAACAAAATGGTGTCTCTAAACATAATAACCATTTTTTACAAGAAATGGCCAACTACATTCTTCAATCAAAGTCTCTTGTTCCTTAGTTTTGGGCTAAAGCAATCAACTATGTGTGTTACATTTAGGACCATGTTCCACACAAAGTCTTGAAAGGAATCACTCCTTTAGAAGCGTACGAAGGTGACAAGCCCACAGTGGTCACTTTTGAGTGTTTGGATCACCAATAATTGCCAATGTTCCCAAAAATAAATGCAAGGCAATGGACCCTTAGAGTTAGTCTTGTATATTTGTGGGGTACGTAGAGTGTGTTAAGGGATATAGGCTTTTCCATCTTAACATTCATGTGTTTTTCATAAAAAGGTGTCAAGTTTCATGAGGGCCTACTTGAACTCATTACTATCACTCCAAACTCTTCAAAAGTCTCACTAAACATTGATTCCATCTTAGATATTGACTTGGATCCACCTCAAAATCCTCCTAATGATTAGGATGACTCTTCTTATTCTTCAATTTTAAGTGATTAGAGGAGTGATGAGGATTCTCCTCCATCTCACACTCACACTTTAGATGATGATGACTCACCTCCTGATTCTCTAATCTCATACATTTTAGTCCCACTTGGGCCAAACAAAACCTTCAAAGTGTTAGGAAATAGGTTATAAATCCATCAGATATAAGGCAAACACATTCAAAATTTTAAGGCACTTTAAATGCCTACCTATCCCTTGCCTCAAAACTATAAACCTTTCATGAGGCATCTAACATTATAGAATGGGATTATGTTATGTAGGAGTATTGTTCCCTAATTAGGAATAAAACACGGGACTTGGTCCCTCTTCTTAAAGGAAGAAAATTGGTCCATTACAAATGGGTTTATTGGACTAAGTATGTTGCAGATGGGTTTGTTGATAAGTACAAAGCTTGTTTTATTGTAAAGGGGTTTTTTCAAGTGCCTAGTATAGACTACACTGAGACATTTGTTCCTATAGCCAAGATGATGTCTGTTAGACTCATGTTATCCATCATAATTACACATCAATGGGATGCTTACCAAATGGATGTAAAGAGTGCTTTTATACATGGTGACCTTAAAGAAGAGATCTTTATGGATTAACCACAAGGTTTTGTGAAAGATTCCTCCTTGGTCTGTAGACTCAAGAAATCTATCTATGGACTCAAATAGGCCCCTCGTGCATGGTATGCCAAGATGGAATCCTTTCTCCTCATAGTTTGGTTCACCAAATGCGACTCAAATATGAATGTATACATATTGTAGTAGGATGACTATCTATTGATCCCAATTCTCTATATGGATGACTTGTTGATTATAGGGAGCTCACAATCATCCATCTCAATAGTTAAAACAACACTTTTAGATAGATTTTGAATGATAGACATGGGATTTCTATATTACTTTCTCAGGATAGAAACCATTTAATAAAATTCTAGGATAGATTTATCACAATCCAAATAATATCTTTATTTTCTTTTTAAGTTTAACATGGTTGATTGTAAGCTAGCTCCTACTCCCTTCTTGTTGTTGTGAAGCTTGGGGTTGACTGTCCTACACCATTGGTTTTTATAACTCCATATTAGAAACTTATAGGTAGTATTATCTATCTCACACACACTAGACCTAACATATCCTATGCAGTTAGAATGGTCTCTTGATTTATGCATGAGACACATGAATTGCATTGGAAAGTAGCTAAGTGGATTTTGCACTACATTCATGGTTTGCACAACTATGGGATACACTAAAAAGTAATAACATAGGTTGATTTTATTACATACACAAATTTAGATTGGCCTAGAGATATTCAAAGTTAGAATTCCACTTCATGCTATAGTTACTTACTTAATTTGAGTCTAATAAGTTGGTTGAGCAAGAAGCAACATGTAATTGCTTTATCATCTATAGAGGCAGTATACATAGGGGTTGTCAATTTCACCACTAAGGAAATCTAGCTTCAAGGGATTCTCATTGAATTTGGTATCCAATTTCATAATCTAACAATCATCTAATATGATAACCAAAGCACTATTTATATTTATAGGAATTTGGTTCTCCATTAAAGGACCCAACATAGAGATTCACATGCACTTCATCAAGGAGCTTATCAACAAGCAAGTCATTGATATTTAGTACTGTCCAACATTGGATTCGATTGTAGATATTTTGACCAAGCCCTTCATAGAGAGTAAATTTTTTCATTTATGATCTCTCATTGGGGTTAGTGTTGATCCACCTTCTTCTTCCTCTTATGGAGTTTTTTCACTATGTACTTAGGTGCCTCATCAGGGTTTCAATTTTGGGACCTGATTTTCATCTCACTTAAGCTATTCTTAAGGGGGGTGTTAATGTATTTCTTTTCCTATTGGGTTTTGCCTACATAGTCTTATGGACATTCTATGTCAATTATGCTTCTTTAGGGTAGTTATAAAAGGGTCATAGGCTAATTTAATTTTAATGTAATTATCTAATTATTAAAACTAGAGGATTCCTCAAGTTTCCCTAATTTTTCTATAATGTACCCCACTTTTCCACTTTGGAAGGTTAGAAAGGTTAATATTATTTTATGCAAGTAGGTCATATTTTACAATATTCTTGTGTGAAGACAAGATTCTTCCTTATTTATAATTTATCTATGATTTCATTACTCCATACATAGATTTACTCAATATTCTATGCAAGGATCCATGATCATGGCCAATTTGACATTCCCTTTGAAACATTAATTCAGACATTTGTTTAAGAGATTTTTTCCTTTGCACATGCCCTTTGGGACTTTTGTCATGTGCATTTTGCCCAACAATCCTATCATTCGAGACTTTTAACCCAAACCAATTCCTTTAGACTCTTTATCTATAAAAAATGTAATCCCTTTAGACTTTGTGTCTTAAACACTTTTTTTGATGAAATTATGTCCTCATAAAAATTATCCCGCACAAAAATGCCACAATAATTTCCCTGAAGCAATACCCTACTATCAAGTGGTAGCCTTGCTTAAAGAGCATTTTATTATGTTTTTATATTTGTTTAAGATTTTAGCCTAGGTCCCAATCATATTTTAATCATAAAACTAAGACCTTAGGATAGATATTTATGTAGGTTCCTATATATATATTTCCCAAAGTATTATGGTAAGTCTTCTTCTCATTTATACTTGCCTGAGGAAATGACAAGTGCTTAGTTTGAAGGGAGTTAAGTCAACTTGATGGTCATGTGAACATTTTGACACTCATACAAAAATCAAAATTAATCTGAGATAAAAGGTTAGGGTTTTAATTTTGATGGTCACATGGATGCCATTGACCGTCATGAGTATTTCTTTGATGGTCATGTAAACATGAAATTTAGGCTCAAAAACTAAAAGACACAGGATAAAATTATGATGGTCACGTAGACATCATTGATAGTCATGAGGACATATTTGATGGTCATGTGGACATCAAATTTAATATCATCAAAAAAATTTAGGCATCCATAGACATCATTGATAGTTGTGAGGATGTCATTGATGATTTCAAAAATGTCAAATTTAATCTCATAAATTATCTATTTCACAATCAAAGGTTATTGGGCCTATGTATATCGATGACTAACATTGATCTATACAATTAATCTAATGGTAAGAGATTGATGGAGACTTTTCAAAGGAATGAGGATGTGATAAGTTTCAATCTCATAGGACTGAATGAGTCAAATCATTAATATCAAACCACATTAACTTGAATAAAGATGATCAAATGGTGCAAGATCATTGTTAAAAATTCAAATGTCTTTAAAATAGTGAAAGGTTGTTAAGTGGCACAAAAACATTAGAGCTATGACTATAAAGAGTATAGAGTCCTCATGGAGATGCCAAATTTCATGCTTATGTTCCATCATAAAAAAGATCAATGGTGCAAGTCCTCAATAGAAAATTCAAAGATCTAGACTTAGTGAGAGGCATGGGCAACATGAAATGCACAACTGTTTTTGCTTGGTCATAGTTTCACTGGTTCTAAAGCATTGATATAGTGATACTTATCTTTGAAAAACAACCTGTAGTTCCAGTTTCTATAACCTTGGCCATTCAAATCATGTATCCTTAAAAGGCCAAGACTTTATGCATGTATAGTTTTGTAAATAGTGCATATATTTTGAAGTTTTGCATGTAGTTCAAGATATAATTATAAAAATTGCCTTCATCTTCATACACATGCACATGTTGCATAGATTTTAGAAAGGCTTTAGCTACAATTGGACTTTTATACAATTTTAGACCACATTTATAGCTCAAGTTTTAACTATCACCTGTAACGACCTTATATGAACTTGGAAGATGAGACAACCCCTTCCCCAAGTCTATATAAATAATTATAATCTAACTTGGATTTTGGGGTGGGTCATAGAATTTTGAATATAGGAGTAGCATCAATTTTTATTATTAGTGAATGTGTTTGTATATATATATTTTAATTTTTATGTAATTAGTTATTACTTTTTTTGGTTGTATGTTTTAATAATCCTTACTGTGCAAAAGCTCTGAATGGATTTTTGATTATCTTGATTGATGTACTAATCTATAAATGTGAAATAGCTATTGAAATATTGGTGGATTCTATTGATTAATTTGATTAAGTTGGATTGATTTATAATTATGATTATGTATGAGTGATTTCTTTGATTTAGTTTTATATGTGTGTACAAAATCTACCTCAAATATTTCACTAGCCCAAGCCATAATCTCCTAATTAAGGGTGTGAAATAGCTACCCTAAAAGGACCAACCTTTGTTTGAGGCCTACAAATTTTTTTCATAATTATTTACTTAAAATTATTAGCATGTATGATTGTGTGTGTAATTAGTGTTAGTAATAGGTATAAGTTTTGAGAGCACTTATCCTCTTAGAAACAAACCAATGAAGTGATTCCTAAAAACCATAGAAGCTTTCTTTTCTGACTTACCCTTCCATCCTTTTTTGAGTTTTTTGAGATATAACCACTCTATATTAGTAACCATCCACCCATGAAACTCACATAGAGATTCACTACACTTATTAGGAACCACACCTCCATCCAAAAACCTTATCAACAACCTACATGACCTACCCACTATTCCATCAATAGGGTGTAATAAAACACATGCCTCTAACTCATGCCCTAGAGCATGTTTTACCTCCGTTGAGATCCTAAAACATTAGAGTCTACCATATTTGACTATTGTGTGTATAAAACCCACATCAACATATTGAGAACCCCTAGATCCTATCCCTTGAGGGGAAACTCCACCACTTCCTCGCATGCCACCTCCTAATTTGCCTCTAGTGCCTCTAGTAATAAATCCCATTTTATGAGGTGTGATATCTAGTTGATTAATAATATTTAGTCCCATACTCCATCCACTCTAAATTTTGGGTCCTCCAAGCATCCCAAATTGAGCCATGAAATTCCCTTGAAGAGGAAAGGATAGTGTTAATTCTATATGAGTTACTATTATCTCGACTACAATATCCATTATAAGATTAGTTTTTGATTCCATGTTATCTATATCCCAATTATGTATATGTAATTAAATTAATTTAAAATCATGATAACACACTATGGCTGGGGAGCTTGGCTGGTTCAAATTTGGGTCTTTAGTTTCAATTGTCTGGCTAGTTTTTCCTTCATATGATAAAAGTGGCATAGGACAAGGTTAAAAATTTATGGTGTCTTCTTTGTATGTTTCTACTTCCATGTGGATCCTAACAACACTTCTTGAAGTATACTAGCCACTTCTTGTGCCACTCACTCCTATAATGCTCCGCCAAACTTCATAGTTTTGCTTCTGTAATGCCCACTAATTGACTACCATTTTGAACCTAAATTCCTTTACCAACTCTTATCTTCTCTCCTTAAAAATTTAAAACTCATGAAAATATATATTTATCTCTATATTGGCATAGTTTAAAGCCCATAATCAATGAATAGCTTCTTAATTTCTAATTAAAAAATGTCTAATTTATTGGCCATGTGGTTATTTAAGGAACTAGAACCTGCCTTCTTTAGGAAAAAAATAAGTGGTTATAACATACTTGAGAGTGTAACTATTCAACACTATTTTACACTATATTTTAGTATATAATTTCCATTATTTTTCCCATCATGATAAAACTTTATCAATCTAACATCCAAGACTATCTTCTCCAAAAGTTTCATGATCAATTTTGAGCATAGGCAAATAGCCAAGTATGCAAATGAATTGGTATTTCAACAAATAAAATTTTGTATAATGCACTATAGATATTATATTATACCCATTGATGTGTATAAACTCCTATTTAAACATAAGAAACCACAAAATTATCCTCAACCCTAGTAATCCTTTGCTCAATACTCTTGAGGGTGATACATTCAAGCATCTTCCATTATTATGTAACAAGTTTTACGGGTCCTAGAAATGGAAAAAAATGTTGGGTTTTTATCCTTTAATAATGTTTCAACAATTGAATTTTATCCCTAATGAGCTATCACACTGGCCCTTCACACAAGAATGTGGTTTTGTATGCTCACTTGAAGCATGTAGCTAGAGACTAGTTCCCATGGGTTATGTTGCATAGTAACATATTAGTCATATTCTTTGGGTTCAAAGTTATATTTTATTATAATTTACATATAAAAATAGATACAATACCTTGGTCCTAGTATCATTAATCTCAACAACCATAATTATGCAAAGAACTGCTATGGAGTTGAGAGATTGTTAATCAAAAAAAGTAAAAGTTTCATAGATCTCATATTAAGCTACAACTACAAGTAATTAACACAAAATTACCATGGATGAATAAAAATAAATTAATTATAAAAATAACATAAAAAATTATTATAATATATGTAACTCTTATATTATGCTTTATCAAAATTATATCCAAAATGTGTCACTTTACAATGCTTTCATACAGGGGTATGTATACTTATTTTTACCTGGTCAAGTAGTTTCATAATTAATGATAGGAGTAATTATAAAACAAAATCTCCATGAATTGAGAGTCATGGAATTATATTAAATATTTTCTCATAAGGACCTAGGCTTTTATGCCCCTTATATATTCATTTTATGTTATATCTTTACTACCATGTGTCTATGTCTTTACAAGCTAGTGTAAAACTCATGATGTATAAGGTCCATATGGCCCTTGAGAATAACTCCTTAATAGTCTCCATATTCCCATACACTCCTTAAGTCTCTCATTTCTTTTATAATTTTATGCTCTTGGTTCCCTCATAATTATATCTTGTCTTTGACTAGGTTTTCTCATGTTGATGATTTTTCTCCCTTGTCCTTTTACACTTCACTAGTCCCATGCCATGGTCCTATTGTGCTAGTCTAATTATTCACCCTAGTGTTATAATCCTTTAAAACCATCCTATTTATACACCAAAATAACAAAATAATTAGCCAAAATTTGGGGTCCAATATTCACCTAATTCTCTGTTATCATCTTCTATAGGTAATATGAAGTGTTAAGAGATATAAGTTGTGTTGAAGAGTGAGTTAGTTTGTAGTGTATTATATATAACTCCATAATTTTACCTTAAATTTATATAGCTTTTATCTAAACTTCCATATGAAATACTCATGTTTAGGACTATGTTAAGAAAGTCTAGTTGATAATCTATTTCAATTTGATTCACAAGTGTGCTTAAGGACAAGGTTAAGAGAGGATCATTAATTAAATGGTGCATTAACATAAATAGTATATATTTTCCTTTTAAGTTATATTTATAACTCTTTTCACCCCCAAAAATAGGTTTTAGGAAAATAATTCAAAGTTTATATATTAGGCGAGCTAGCCCCATAATCTAGAGGTTTAGTCTTGCTATAAGAAACCAACAACCTATAGAACAATCAAATGTTAGTCTAGGTTTGAATAATAAGTGAACAATATAATTCATAGGGTGAAAAATTTTTTGCTAATAAGGAGAGCATATGTGACCTTTAGTCTAACAAACACAAGAAAGTAAAGACAAATAAATGATATAAAAGAATTATTTATTAATTTAGATTAAAAATTTAAATGTGTGTATTTTTTTCATAAAATTTATTTAGATTTCATATAAATATTAATAAAATAGTAATTATTTTGGTTGGTATGTCTTCATCAAGTGTGTAACTTCAATAAAATAGATAAACTACATAGATGCCAAATAGAGACACATAAACATCATTCAACATGATGTAAATGTTATGAGAGATGCAGATGAGATGAAATTTGTGTAGATAATATATATATGATAGATATTGATCAGAAATATAGACAAAAAATAGAGACACATATATGTAATTTAGTATAATTTAGATGCTATGATAAAGGTATATGACATGATGCTTGTGTAGATAATATAAAGAAAACTATCATTAAAAAATGTAAAAACTAAACAAAGACATGTACACATCATTTAGTATGAAAAATTTGTAATTAATTTAGATGAAATGACATATAAGTAGATAGTTAATATAAAATATATATCAAATAGAGATGTGAACACTGATTTGAGACACACAAACATCATTTTTGATGACACAAATGTCACTTTTTAGAACATAAATGTTGTGAGTCTAAGAACATAATTTTGAACTAAAAAGAACAAAATTACTCAAATTTTGATCTAATTAGACTATAAAATATTAAAAACCAATAAAATACTACGTAAAAATTTAATATAAGATAAACTATTATGCGTGCATGGTTCCATTGGGCATGCCAAATGTATACACAAGATAACCATTATTAAGAAAAAAGTGTGAACAATAAAACCACAACAAAATAAAATCTATATGATAATCAATTGTAATGGTACCTTGGATGAGAAAAGATGGATAAAGTATGTGATACTTTTACTTACTAATGGTTAAGTCGATCCTATTGACATTGGATTGTGCTCAAAATAAATTAAAGATGTGGTTACTCAATGTCAATTTCTACATGAACAAATTAGCAACATATCCTCTTATTGATTGGATGATTTAGATTAATGAATATTAATATGTCTTGATGAATTTATATTAAATGAGGTAAACATTTTTTAGGACAAGTGAGCTTATTGTAGTGAAGGGACGTGAGCTCATTTTTTAGATTTTCAAGATGAATGTGGATCGTTGATCTTGTTTCAAGATCAGGGGTTGAGGATGAGTCAACTTCCTCATTAAATGAGAATATTTTAAGAATATTTTTTTTTGGTTAGATGTGTAAGTAATGTGCTAAATTAGGAGTGTATATTTCAATTTTTGTCCCATACTTGGAATTTGTTGATTGATTTAGATTTTGGATGATTGATTTAGGGATTTGAAATGATTTTGATGATTTTTTAGAATTGTTGATTTTAGATATTTTATAATTTAGCATTCCATGAATTTTTATTATGATGAATTATTTAATTTATATTATTTATTAGTTAATTAATACATATTTTCAATTTAGTGGGAATGGAAATGTTCAATTATGCAATTAGATTAATTGATGAATTGACATGTGGAACAATGATGAGTTGATCAAGGATGCACCTAATGAAATTAGGATTATCATGTGGTCTGATAATGAAATTAGGGATTTGATGATAAGACTAGGGATAGAAAAAATAATTAAATTAATGATTCCAATTTATATAATAAATAAGGTTTTAATATGTGGAATAGTAAATAGTGATGATGGTGAAGAGTTGTGACACTGGGATGGAAAAAATGAAGTGTCTAGAGTGGTTGAGGTTTTGTATTTATAAAATAAAAAGAATTTATATTTATTCATGAGGGTTTTATAACTTTTATTATAAACCCATGGTTTTAAACATTAGTACTCACCTTGTATCACAATCACCCTAGTTTCTAATACTTTAGAGGGCAATGCAATTCACATACTTACAAATGTATTCATTCCTTGGTTTTAAAATTTTAATTATATATTTGGTTTAATTAACTTTAGATTTCATATCATATATGTAAATTTGTTTCCACATGTTTCATTGTAGGTTTTCATGGAGAAATTTTTAAATTCAGATCCTTTTCCCAAAGACAAAGTGTGGTTATAATGAGATACAATTTATTTATCCTTTTGCTCTAGTATTTTCAATACTAAAATAAAGCGAGGTATTTACAAACACATAAATATGGTATTAAACACATGAAAATTACATTATTGACCTATATTTATCATACCTAAATTATTTGTACATATATTAATGTTTTCCACATTATTTTGTATAAATTTACCTTTATATGGATTTGGCCTTCCAAATTCATTCTCAATCACCTATAGGAATTCCATAATATGTACCTAATTTGTTTATTATCCTAACTATATTGTCTTTTGGTAATTATATCACTATTTAATAAATCTTAAATGTATTCATATTTAGTTAGATGAATCTAGATACCAGATTCATCAATCTATATTAGAGCCATCCATGTGCCTTGCAATGATAATTTTATAAAATTTAAATATTTATTATGAGTTAGCTTACATGTTTCAATTTTTAGTGGAGGAAAAATTACCCAAAGGATCACATATTTAAATAAAATAATCCTAAGCCCATTCTTATCTAGAATAAATATATCTAACACTTATCAAAATTAAATCTATACATCTACACATTGATAGGAACAATCCTCAAGATTTAAAATAATAAACCCCTCAAATGAGCATGTCCTAGACAAATATAAAGCACAAAATCCAAGTAAATTTTTTATATTTTTATATGTCAAAGGTTAGATTATACTCTGAACCCATACTAGTGGATACATACACCTAAATAAGATAACTACATGTGGTTTGAGTCCTCTTCAGAGTATTGGAAATGTAGACAACACTCAACCACTCAAAAGGGGGTGGTTAGGATAGTCTCAAACCATTCGTTCCATTCCATTTTACAATTAAACCTAATGTTTAAAGTGATTCTAGAGTTCCAATGTAAAGGAGATATAAGTATGTACTTGTGCTCAGTAGTGAGCTTATACTACCACATAAAATAATGGTTTACAATGAATCATAGTGATATGTGTTAGAGTAACTTATAACATATTAAAAGAAACTTTTTGATCAAGATCAAATGAATTTGGATTACCAAAAGTGTCCAGTTAATATTGGATTCATCCAAATAGGTTCAGACATTCAATTTATAGATCCTAATGACTTTTAATCTAGTTTCAATCCTTCTTACCACCTAGACATAGTATCAGACCCAAATTAAATAGTAACAAGATAAGTACCCTAGTATTCTTGGTCAATTAAATAGTAAATCATAATTTTAAATTTTATTCTATATATATATATATATATATAAGACAGTCTAAATTTTCATATTTTTATACTTGTTTGTCATTAATCTAAAATAAGGTAAAACACCACCTACTTACATTAATTCTCTCCCCTAACTAAACTACAAACGACATAATAAATAAATACATGATATAGCCTTAATGTTCCATAACACATTACCTTGTGATATAGTTTTATATTTCCAAGGATATATATATTAATATAATATTAGATAAAATATTTCTAAGGTTGTCTATAAGAATACTAATAATTTAGGTAGTTGAAATGAATTCTTATTTTAGGTATTAGGAAACTTCTAGCTATGAGGATTATTTTGGAAAGCAATTAAACCTCTAATAGACCTCATATTATATCATAAACCTATGATTTAAAAAAAAATGTACCATGACTTTAAAATAACCCTATATGTGCTCTTAATAATTTTAAGAAACTTCCCACTAGTGAGATACTCTACATCATGCTCACAACATCTACTACACTTTAAAACATCATTTAAACATTATCAAATTGATGCCTAATTAAATTGTTTCTTGAAATGGGTTTTATCATTTAGTGAAGGTTCTTCATTGTGTGTCATATTCTAATGCATCATGTCATCTCCTAAATATTTTATTATGTTAAATACATTATATAAGATTTCTTGGTAAAATATGACATGTTTTATATCTTTTATTTAAACCCAATTTGCACATCTAGTTTTTAGGCATTGTAACACAATATAAGTGTGTGGAAACTTATTTAAAATGTCTAATAATCTAATAGATATTATTGGTCTCTAAAAGTAATTCTATAACATCTAAACCTTTCAAACATATAATTATTACAACATTAATTATTACTCTAATTTTTAGACATTTAAATTTTGTATTAGATACTTTTAAACATCATTTTTACCTATATTTGACATACATGACCTGTACACATAAATTTGACACTTACTCACATTATCTACTATCCATTTCTCTCTTATCACCTTGGTCATTCCAAATTCTTTTCATTAATAGTCAACATCTCCCTAATTTGTGTTAGAACACTCTAAATCATAAGCAAAATGTTGTCACACTCCATATCACTATGTTCACCTATTTGTACAATGATGGTTATATTCAGATGCCTATGGTAACATGTGATGTATTTCTTAATTGGTTGTGTCCTAATATCCTTTTATGACTATTTTTAAAAACTAAATTCTCTTTATTGGGTTGGATTACATGTTTTTCATGTTATTTTTAAGGGGAAATAACCTAAAGAGTCATCTATAAATATAATAAAGATATAATATCTCACTCAATTATAAATTATGTTAAGACATAATTTCATATTAAGATATATATTGTGCATCCTTGAGACACTATGAAAAATAATTCTTATATGAACAATCATGAAAGGAATAGTCTAAAAATCCAATTATAAATATTATTTAAAGTTAAAATTTTCATGTTTTCAAGTGTCAAAATCAAGAGTTTGAGTGGATTCTATTGGAATAATATTGATCACACATACACATAAATTGGAGAAATACATGCGAGTTGAGCTAGCTTTGGAATATTGGAACATAGGTAACACATAAAAACTCAATGTGGTGTGGTTTGGTATAGCCAACCCATCTTTATAAACCCTTTTTATTAGTAAAGAAAGTTCCAAAAGTGGAAATAGGGTTTCAATACAAAGGGAGACAAAATTAGGATCCATACACAATATCAAGGTCCAAAAAATACATAACAATCATCTTGATAGGTAATTACAAGATTTGTGGTATAACATACAAGAAAATTAAATAGGGATAGTTTTGGTATATATTGTATAAATAAAATTTCCATAGGTGTGTGATTGTTTTTTTGGAGTGTCATACAATATTTTGATAACCTGTTTCTTAGATAAAGCAATCATAAAACCATTACATATAATTTAAAGTGATTTTGCACATGTAGTGAGGAAAAAAAATATTAGATAAGTGCCTTCTCCCTTGGTCATTTCTATATTTATTAAGTGAAAATAATCTTTATCATCATTAAAATTTATAGGGTTAAAGGTATTATCTTATGAAGTATGATTTTAATTTCTACATTTTGTAAGTGTAAGAATTTTTTTTAGCGTTCATGCTTTTAAAGTTACTATCTTATGCAATCTAAATTTCAATATTATTGACCTATTTATATCTACTAAATCCAAAAAAAGTTCAAATATTATGGTGAACCCAATATTTATTTTTAAAATGACAAACCCTAGGTTTTTTATTTGAGTTTCATCTTTCCTCCTTAGGATTTAAAAATTCTCTTGCATTAAAGTTTTAAATTTGATTTTAGTTTCCCTTTGTTTAGATAAGCAAAACACTATCATAGCTATGATGGATATTCATATTTTTTACTTTATGATTTAAGCTATGATTGTTATAATTGCATGTTGCTTTCTTGAAATATCTAACTTATTTATAAATATTATAATACAATGGGTTTAAATTATATATAATAAATATATAAATATAATTACTAATGTATAATTATTATCTCTCCTTAGTCAAACATATTATACAAATATCTAATTTGACATTATTTTAGTTACTATTAAATGTCAAAAGGTACTGATGACTGATTTCATTCCTTCCTTTAGACCTAAACATAATTATAGCTACCATCCCTCCCCCATTAATCACCATATAATTATATTGGATTTTGAGGTTCATGTTGTCATAACACTAAGAGTTAGGGTACATAATCTTGTATCACAAATTGGAGGTAATCAACATATCCCTCCTAATATTCTTGTCCCTCATAAGGTTAAAATTAATATAATTAAATAATATGATATCATTGATCAAATTAACAACACTCTAGCTGAAATATCTATGTTATAGTTGCTTATAGAATAAAATTATAAGGGTATTCCTCATGAAAAACTACATGCTACAACCTTATCACATGATGCCAAAATATAATAGGTTTCATCCATTATGAATACTTTATGATGGAGTGAGGATATAATTTATTTTAAGAAATAATATTACCTCCTATAAAAATTATTATTCAACATCTCCCATTTTATATATGAGTATGAATCTTAAATAAGGGAGTTAATTGAGTTTTGGTGTATAATGGACCAAGACTCAAATATTCAATAAATATTCCATTCATATTTTTGGTATAGGATCCAAATATATTACTTACTATGATATGAATATTTTTGGATTCAATAGCATACCTATTAAATTAATATAAAAAATTAATTTTAATATCAATGTGGGTAAAAAAATAATAAAAATAGTATGCTAAGTTACGCCCAATGATATTAACTATACTATTTTATTAGGTAGATATTTGATTCATGATGTGAATCTAGTTCCTTGTATCTTTGCATGAATACATCAAGTTTTATCATAAAGTGTATGTATATAAAATTTTATTATGGATCAAAAACCTTTCAAGCACTACATAATGACTCAACCTATGGAAAATTTCATACTTCATATATAGCCTTCTCCTCAATATTTTGGACATCCCATTTTAAATAATAGCATTCAAACATTGGTATCTACTATGGTTTATCGTATACCATAATAAATAAAGTTATGTGATATAGTTTTGAATTCAATACATTGGAAAAATATTGGTAAAGTATATACAAGGAATTATTAACCCTATGTCCCCTTCTAATCACAAAGGTAGATAAGGCCTTGGATATAAGGATGATTAAAAGGTTAATAAGGAAAGTGAGACAAACAAATTAAATGTTTATATTAGCTTTATTAAATCAAAACCTAATCATACACAATAAGTGTATCATGTATCAACACTAGAATCAATATATCTTGGCCTCATTAATGATACTCTTTTTTTTTTAAATGGACATGATATGGATGTTATATTGATGAGTCTCTCCTAGAATTTTTAGAGGCATATGAATATCTCCCTTCGGTCTATCATAATAAAATGTTACCTTATACAAAAAATCCTCACATATTTTAAAGAGATTGAATAATCATATAATGATCTCTAGATAGATGGCTCTAATAAAATTCCCACTACACCATACATGGAATATTTCTCAACATTATTAAATGAGAAAACAATTGAATTTAATTATGGAAAGGATAAATATTCAATACCATAAATACTCAATGATGATAAGGGACAATAATTTATATAGGAACTACATAATTTTCATGAGTTATTCACTTGGAACTATTTATATATGTTAGGAATTAATTATATGGTTACTTTACAAAACATAGTTCCCTCTTTGATGTAAATATAGTTAAGATTAAAGTTATAAAGATGCACCTAAAATTATATTTGATAGTTAAATATGAAATTAAAAGGATAATTGATTTTGGGTTTCTTAGATCATTTGATGATCCCGTGTGGGTTTCTAATATTATGTTGGTCACTAAGCCTAGTGAAAAATAGATTTTGTATGGAATTTCAATATCTAAATAAGGCTTGTCTTAAGGATCATTTAATAGAAATAAAAAATTATAGAATTATTTAATCTAAGTATTTTTATTAGATTTTATCGTTTATGGACTATTTTTATGGATACAATCAAATAAAGATTAATCCCAAGGATCAATGCAAAACCAAATGTATAACATCATGGGGAAAATTTTGTTATTTAGTCATGCCCTTTAGATTAAAGAATGTGGGAGCTACTTATTAAATGGTCAATGTACATCATTCATGATTTTATACATTAAAATATATAATATTATGTTTAAGACTTACTTTAAAAATCTAAACAATGATAAGATCACATTATAGACTTATAAAAATATTAGAACACTTAAATAAAATGTGCACTTAAACCCTAAAAAATGTGTATTTTGGGTATCTTTAGGAAAAATGTTAGGTTATATCATATATTAATGAGGTATACAATTTTATCCAAGGAAATTAAAGGATATCATGGAAATGCATCTACCCATGGGGTTAATATAGTTAAGATGTTTACAAGGAATAATTTAGTAAATCAAACATTTTGTAGCTTTTTTAACTAATAAGACACACCATTTATGTGGTTGCTAAGAAAAAAATGAAGTCAAAATGGGATGAGCGATGTCATTTTTTTTTAAAATCAAATAATATCTACTTAATTAACCAATCATGATTCCTCCAATTCTAGATAATCCTTTATTATTATACATTTCCACTATAGAACATGAATTAGGATTTTTTTAGCACAATACGATGGTGATAATAAGGAAAATTAAATCTATTACATCATTTATACACTTGAATATTATGGAAATTATTATAATGAAAACTAAAAATTATGCATGGCCATTGTCTTTGTAGCACAAAAGCCTTGAAACTACATGTACAATAATGAAACAGATGACATCATAAAGGTTAATTTGATAAATTATTTAATGATGAAACCATACTTTTTAGGATTCATAACAAATTAGGTGATGTTAATTATGGAGTTTAAATTAGCGTTTATATCTTAAAAATATATAAAGGGACATAGGATTAGTGATCAATTAATCCCAACACTATTACTCAACATAACACCAAATCGTGATAATTTACAGGATGATATTGCTACATATCATATTGATGATGATACTTGGAATATTAATTTGATGGTTATAAATTCACCTTAGGTGATGGAGAAGGAATAGTTCCAATCAATCCTTAGGGATAGCCTATACCATTGGCATACTTCTTAGGGATATAGTACAAAAATAACAAAAAAAAATATTAGGCATTCATTTTAGAGTTATATGTTGTGCACACAATAAAAATAAAATATATTCAAGTATATTGAGATTATCAACTTATATTCAACTATGTTTTAATTTTTTATCAAAAAAGAGGAAAATTTGATTCCATATAAAGATATGGTTGTGCAATGTTTAATTTTATACTTTGATAAGATTACAATTGAAATCATACATTAAATAAATAATCATCATGCAGCTGCTGTGGCCAATGCATTTTATGTTTCCACTATCAACATCAATAATGATTAGGCTATTTTGACTATAATATTTTTACAATAACCTCAATTATGATAGTAGACTTGGAAACCCTAACGTTATTTATTACATGAAGTACAAGCAATTAAAAATGGTATAGAAATATTTATAATTTTTGTGTAAAATTATTACTTTGGATAATTTCTCATGAAATGAAAATGTAAATTTTATGAGATGCAATTCATTATGTTATAATTAGAGGGGATATTTTTAAATGATCATTTCAAGGACATTTACTTTGATGTCTTGGCCATGGGGAGGCTAAGATATGTTTACAATATGTTCACAATAGTAAATATAGGAGAGAATTTAGCATAAAATATACCATTACGAATGGGTTATTATTAGCCTAAAATGTATTATGAATGTTAATAAGACAAAAAATTATGTGTATAATGCCAATGGTGTAGTAATTTGACATATTTTGCTTTATAATAAATATAAAATATTATACCATCATGACCATTATATATTTAGGGGTCTAAATTGGTAGGAAAAATAAATCCAAAGTTAATGGAAGAACACAAGTTCATTATCACTTCTATAAAATATTTTACAAAATGAGTTGAGGAAATCCCAATATAATTCACTATAGGGGAAGACATATGTTTATTATTGATGACTAATATCATTTCACAATTTATATTACCTTCAATGTTATTATGGGCAATAGCTCATCCTTAAATAATAATATAGTTAGAAACTTTGTGCCAAATAAAAAATTAATCATACATTATCTAACCCTTATCATCCATAAGGAAATGAGCAAGCTGAGGCAATGAATAAGAAATTTTTTAAGATCTCAATTAAAATAGTCTCAAATCATGGTGAGTATTGACATAATCATATTGTCTATGCCTTATGGTCTTATCAGTATTGACATAATCATATTGTTTACGCCTTATGGTCTTATCACATAATATTTCACACACCCATAGGGGATAATACTTATTGTATTTTTTATGAAACATATGTTTTTGTTTATTAAGGGTAAATTGGAATTTTTTGAAAGGAATTATACCCTTATATACAAAATCCATAATCTAGGACAAAAGAACCAGATAGATCAAAAAAGGATTTCACAACATAACAAAAAAAAACAAAATGTTGGATCACAACCAACTCACAACAACATCACAATGAAGACAATAAAGGCCAATAATAGATAGAAAACACAAACATCAATAAATCCATTTCTTTTCCTCTTTTGGGCTTTTTACTCATGCCTTCACTTTAAACATTTTTTAATTAATTGTATAAAATGCCCATAATAGCAAGATAATTACTAACTATGTCATTAATATGCCCTACCATTACTACAATATTATGTTTGAGAGAGATGTTCTCCTTTTTAATATACTTACTCTTTCTTTCATAACTCTCACCTAGCTAACCAAATCCTAAAATTCATGTTTGTTTTTTTCCACTTCTTTATTCCCCAAGCCTTTTTAATGTATTATTTGATCAAACATTAGTTATTTTGGAACTATTTTATTAAATATCTATATAGTTATATTTCCTCCCAAATGTATTTGAAATTATCATTCTCCTTATTAGCAACATTCACCTTTAGCTTTCCCATATTTTCTTTGCTCTTAACATGCTCCTTTTCTCTAAATTCAATGAGGACTTCCTTAGTCTTCAAAATATTAAGACTCTCAATTGCCTCTTCCTCAAAACTCGATGCTTTTCCAGTGGATAGTTTATCAGGCCTATCCCCATGAAAGGCTAATTTATCCCTAATATTTAAAGCTTCTTATTAGGTTTATTGATGTTATAATGTTCTACTTTTTCCACATAGGGTAAATGAGTAGGGCTCATCTTCATAGATTTTTCATACTTCTAAAGTAATAGGATTACCACTTGGTGTAAAGTAAATTTCCCTTTCCCTTTTTTTGATTCAAACACTGAGCTTTTCATCAAACATAAAATGTAATAGGGAACGTTAACTAGGCATTTATGTCTAAAGAGATTAAGGAAAAAAATCTAAAGGTAAGAATCGAGTTATACCTTCCATCCAAGGTGATGAATTTTATAATTTGTTTGGTCACAACATTGTAAGGTCAAGGGATGGATCTCTAAGATAGCCATGCTGAAATAGAACTAATTCCTCCCCTTTAGTAATAAAATTCTTAGTTTTTACCTTGGTATATCTATTGGTTTTGTAAACTATCTGTTGTTCATTTTCATTCTAGTTACATGTATAATGATCTCCTCAAATTACCTTGAACTAAGTCCCTTGGATATTGAAAACTCTATCATTCCATCCCTCAAAACACTTAATAAAAACATGGGGGTCATATCCCTTAATTTTTAGAATGAAATTTATAAATCCTTCAGCCTGAAGGATCTCCCACAACTCTAGGTCTCTATCCAACATCTTAGCTGAGGATGGTTCAACCCAACATAAATACCCTCCCATTTTGATTGATCCCTAATTATCTAAAAATTGTATATGAATAAAAATTATAGACTAATGAAGGGATTTCTCATTCCAAAAAAAGTACTCATGCCAAGTGATATGATAAATCTACCACCTAAGGTGCTTAATCATGATGAAATCCCCAATGCAAGGTTTCACACGAGTTTCACTATGGGCTTCAAGCCATCATTATTTTACATGGAGTAATCTTGAATCTTGTTTAGGATACTTAAAAAAATATATTTATTAAAATAAAAGTGTCTAGTGAAGACCATTTTATTATAAACACATGGCCACTCCTCATGTAATGTGGTAATATAATTATGTAGGAATGAATCACATGCAAACAAAATATGCTTGTAGTTTATGCAACATATGTTGTATTGGATTTAGAACATAATATATCATCCCTTCATGTTTCTCTAAAGGTTATCATCAAATAAAATGAGTATCCTAAAAATATATTACATGAGTTAAAAATGTTGGATGAAATATGAATATAGGATATCAAACATCTCAAAGTATATTAGAATAGCATTAATAAAACATATAAAAATAGCATTCAAAATTTATAATTTTAAATTGATGAGTTGGTAGTAAAAATAAAATAAAATAAATACCAATGTAGATAAAGAATGAAAAGGCAATTTCAAACCAAATTGGTTAGGACCATTTGTGATTATAGAAAAAACTAGGCATAGGGGTTTATATTTTGGATTTAATTGAAGAAAAAAATATAAATAATTATATGAACATCATGAACCTATTTCATTTTTACATGTAATAATATTATATTTACAAATAAATAAATAAATAATTGGAAAAAAATCAAAAAATAAAAAAAATAAAAAATTAGGATCCATGCATGACATGCTTTGACAGTTACAATATTTATTTATGTTAATTATCATACATACGATATATTACATATAAATTGTATATGCATAAGATGTTCATGATATACATGAGTGGGATGCATGACATACATGTTATATATGATACATGGACATATAGATGCATAATATTTTTACACCCAATGGATACCTTTCTACATTAGAGGCATGCCTACTTTGGGAGAATCTTGGTACAATTTAAAGGTTACATATTTTTATGGAAATTACAATGATCATATTGAGCTACCTATATTTTTTCCATACATTATTAGTGTATATTATATTTATGGTGGTATATTCTATGGATATTGTGTTTTTTTATATTTGATGATGACATGAATTGATTATGTAGATAAAAAATGTTTTTTAAATGCATGTTAATGATGTTTTGTGTTATATGGTGTAATAATTGATTGTGTATTTCATTTTGTGATTAATTTTGTGTGTTACATTTTGTGTTCTATTGGAGATAATTGATGACTATTACATTGTATGGTCATTGATGTGTAATATATTGAGTGATATCTTGTGTGTTTCTATGAGTGAATTTATTGTGTTTTGTCATGTCATTAATCAATTATGTCAAGGATTATATAGTTTGTGTCATGACCATGTGTTTTTTGGTCAATTTAAATTCAAATAATGTATTGAGTGATTTTTTTCATCATGAACATGAAATTATGTTTATATGTATGTGTTTGTGTGTTTACATGGTTATTGAGCTTGTGGTGCCATGATTGTTATCAAACATTATTGTATTGTGTGCAATCCAATGATTTATATCATACATATTTTGTGTGGCTTATTTTTGAATGTTAAATATTGTGATGATTATTATTTCATGCCCAATTATTATATCTACTTAACATGACACTTATATACCTTACGTTACATGTTTCACATGCATGTGAATGATCAAATCATTATTTGATGACATATATGACCATGGTAGGACACATGATTACATATTTTATAAATAACATGATGAATAAAACTATTTTATTTTATATGAGTGATTTGAAATATTTATCCCTCATCTCAAAATAGGGGCTAATCTATGATAGTATGAGATAGATAATAGGACTAGAATATTAAATTTTTAGAATATCAAATGCATCAAATTTAGAAAGGTTTAAATTTTGTCATATTTAACTAGATTGACATACAAAATATAGCCATATATATCACATTTAGATATAGATGGATCATATTTTTGGGGTATAAATGTTTTTCATGTGTAGAATTCTCTATTTATATGTTTGGAATTGATGGTACTATGTAAACACTTTGAATGTAAAATATGTCTACAATAGTTGATTTAATTTTTTAAATTTATATACAATTATGGTAAAAGGATCCAAATTTTACATATAAACATGGTATAGGGTTCCATCCAAAAAACAATATGATGATATTTTGAGTAGTGTGGTTGAGGTTACTATGTCACACCAAGAACTTCTCATTATCTAATGGGGGTTGAGGCATTTATATTATAAACAAAGGTGTTTATTAGTGTAATATCCTTGGGGCATAATTACCCCATTAAATTATCCAAATACTTCATAAATAAACTTGGTTTGCATACCCATAAGTGTATTCATTCCTTAACTTTTTAAATTTTAAACAATATAGATTATTTTAGATTTTCTATCATGATTGGATATTGATTTATACATGTCTCATTTTAGGTTTTTCATGGATCAAGATGGATATTTAGGGAACCTATAAAAATTAATTATGATTACATATAGGTATCAAATATATGTCTTTCATCCTTTTGATCTATAATGTTTAAATACTAGAATAAAAGGGGAGCATTTGTAAACACATAAATTGGGTATTAGACACTTGTCAACATCATTTTTTAGAATATATTTGATATAAATTAATTAAACATAAAAATTTGGATATTTTTCACATTATAATTTATCCATTTAATTTTTTATTTCCTTGTCCATCTTGATTTTCCATCATTCATACTCAAGATCTCCCTAGTGATGCAGAGCATCACCAATGAAAATGAATGTAAAGGTCTTTAAGTGTTTTAGTTTAACTATCTTTAGTCTTGTGTGGTTTTTATGGGTATTTTAGGATCCCTTAGAATTTTTATGAGTTTTTAAAGGTATTAAAATGATGTTTTATTTGCTTATATATATTTTCCCACCAAAATCAAGGTTTGAAATTTTGAATTTAAAAATAGGCCTTGTAATGTGTTTTTGAGTCTTGTTATAAATCCTAATCTTTTAAAATGATTATGTAAGCTATTATATGGTCCTTTATGAGTGTTTAAATGTGTTATAATGTATATTTAATAATAATAAATAATTTAAACAAAGAATAAAAGAGTGGCAACTACAACCATTATGTGGAGTGGCCAAGAATAGGAGTTAGTTTGCATGTTTTGAGTGATGTAAGGATTATTTGAATGTAATTAAGAGTGGGATAATATGGTAAAAGGTTAGTATGATTATATATGTTTTAAGAAGAGAGGAGGATATGGATCAAGAAGAGAAGAACCAATATTGTCCATGAAGAATAGTGGTATGACAATGGATTGTATTTGTAATATTATCATACATCAATAAAGGATGAGTATTTTGTATTTTTGATATTATATTCAATATTTTTGGAATGTTTATTGATTATTTAAATTAGTTTAAATTCCCTTGAGGCCATTTTAATGGTATTTTCATGTATGGTGTAGACCTGAGTGGAGGAGTATGAGGTTATAGTCAAATAAGAGGAGAGTTTTATCAATATTGAAGATTGTTGATACAATAATGATCATTTTTTGATAGTATTTAAAATGTAAATAAGAATTTCAAAACCTAAATTTTTCACTTTTGGTGTTTAATATTGGGATAACCCAAAGAAAATATTTATTTATTCTGAGAACCCTATTTTAGACATAGTCAAGCAACAAAATGACTAAGTTGTTTCTTGGAGGATAATACAACTATTTAAAAAATTGAAAAATATGATAGATAATACATAATTTATGATAATAACCTTTTTATTTCAAGACTACAATCAATTATTAATATTCAATTGAACTATTATTGTATTATACTTAGTCCTAAATTATTAGTTAGAATTCTATAAATTAGTCTTGAAGGGACTTTTGAAGATTAATCAAGATCAAATAGTTAATATATAAGATGTTGAAATGTTATTTGAAAATTTTAAAAATTTATTAATCCTTTGGAATGATAATAAGTTCAT